>VZTO01015044.1:64791-94829 GCA_013400615.1 Syrrhaptes paradoxus
AATGTGTTGTTTTCAGGCCCAAACAGGATCTCGCCTCAGATGGAGATTTCATCTTTCTAGGTGCATCCAAGTGCTGTTACAAGTGACCGAGCTGCATGAAGTTGTTACCCTCTGAACCTAGGACTCTCTACAAGGAAAGAATTGGGCTCACACAGGTTATTTGCTGATACTCTTTTAACAGCAGGGATATTACTGTACCTCTTATTTATCTCAGGGATTCTAAAGCAAAGCAGCTGAAAAAATAAGTGCACATACAAGGTTAGAAAAACAGAATAAGGAGAGCGCGACTGCTGTTTTAAACTGTGGCTTAACTGTTTCCATGACCTTTGCAATCTCCCTTTGGAGTCCTGCTTTTTGCAGTCCAAAGGTACTGGGAAAATAGAAACTATTTTATTTTGCTCTGCCACTTTTACCCCTAAAATGAGAACGTTATTTTAGAAATTGTCTTTAGAGGTCTTGATTAACTAAACAACGACACTAAAAGCTGATACCTTGATACATTGATAAATGCTGACTTGTATATACTTATGTTATAAATACTTTTTTCAAAGTAATTTGAGGAATCAGGGTAAAATGCTCGACCGAAGGATAGAAAGGGCTCCAGTCCTGAAATCACATATTTTAAAAGTGTTATCCCTCAGAGCTTCTGAAAATCAGTGAACATGAAAACTCAAACATGTATTAGTATCTGTTCCTTCTGAACCATGCAGGAGATCTTTCAGGAATCCAACTACAAATCACCCAATCTTCTTGGCAAGTTCTTTTTTAAAACTCTCTGTCTTGTATGTCTGACCTGTCCCCTCCCAGCCTTCCTAAGACATGAGTAACAAAGTCTCCTCTGGGGGAAATTTAAGCAGCACTGGGAGCTGGATATCTCTGAAAATCAAGTAATCAAAGTTACTACATTTCTGAGAATTACCTCTCACCTGTTACAAGCAAAGATACAGGGGGGAAAGATGAAAAAAAGACAGGAACCCCCCCCAAATATTCAAGAAGTATCTCACAAACACAAGCCCAATATGGAAATAAACAAAAGGAACAATCTACTTGGAAAAACTGGTTCAACCGGGGAAGCACCGCGTAGGGAGAGGGCTTTTATCACTGGCTGATACAGGCGTGGGCTTCTTTTAATGTCAGGACCCCAGAACAAGTCATGGTGCACGAAGATGTTACTTTTAAGGATTATGTTTATTAAAATACTCAATCAAATTAAGATTTTTCTAACAACAAAGCACAAAAGTCTATACTGCTGTTACTAAAAGAAAACAGGAAGGGAGATGGAATGAAGCAAACACATACAGCAAGGACTTCCCCAGTGATTCCCATACCTGCTGGGGGGGATTACACAACCCAGGATGATTCTTAAAGCTTTAGCTCCTGGAGTCCTGCTACAGCTGAGAATTGCAGCTTTCCTTTACTAATGAGATACACTTCTAACTTGAGTGGTTCAAGATGAAATCTCATAAATAAAAAAATATACTAAAACTCTCCCAACAATTACAAAAATATTGGCTTTTTTAATCCAAGTTTATAATGTTATTGGTGAATAATCCTTACTGTGGCTAATCCTTACTGTGTAGGATCAGCCACGGTATTTTATACAACCAACCATAATCATACCTGGAGTAACTAGAACAACAAACCTGTCTCTGTCAGTACAAGTAACAGCACTCCCAGTCACTTCAGCTGGAGCAAATGTCTACAGTCACCTGATTTAATGGAATCAACACCTGCCTTTGAAAACAGCCCTAAAACTGCGGGAAAGCCCCAGTTTCTGAATCTATAATCTGCTCCAAACTAAGGGGCAGACACAGCAGACACACCTGTAAGGATCCCTCTCTCTGCCCTGTCCTGTTCACCCAGACCTGCTCTGAAGAGGACGGCAAGGAGAATCAGAAAACAGTTTAAGCTGACGCTTGCTCTTCTGATTCTCTTCCCTCCATGTGAAATTCTTGCAGTAACGGAAGGGAAGGAGGGCGCAGGAGCTCTCACAAGTATTAAAGGGTTCCCAGGTGTTTTTTTTCAGTTTGCTCAAGGGACTTGCACAAGAAACACATTTGGTCTCACACAGGGACCTCACAGGTCACACATGCAAGGAAAAAAAGCCGCGATATACACAGCCCCAAAACACCCACGACTGCGGTCAGTGGAACAGGGGAACCTGTCAAACCACACGGCAGATTTCAAGCTGTCTGCAGAAACCCTGAAACAGCACACATCTACAGGAAAATGCAATACCGCTCTTCATCTCATCACTCTCCTGTAAACAGGGGTCCAGCAGCTGTTTAACAGCATATTGGGCTTCCTCCTATGGCCTTGCTGTCCAATATGCTTCTGAGCATTGGAATAACTTTTGTTGTTGTTCACAAACAAAAGGCTGCCATTCGCCATATGGGCTGAGCCAGCAGAGTCCCTCAAAGCCCAAAAAAACTCCTCTTTTGTATGGCATATAAATAAGCGTCTTTGAGTACTGAGGTCTCCAGGGCTTGGTTAGACCCTGTCTCCTGCTTGATCTCAAGGTAGGAGATCCTGAGATTTCATTTCTTGGCACCATACCACAGTTTGAGGCAGACAAACCTTACCTCTACCTATGATACACTCTGATAGTTCTGTGTCCATTCAAACAAACCAGGATGTGGCTGTTCATATCATTTGTTTACGTAGCTTGTAGTCATTTAGTTTCCAGCACACAAGTTCCCCCTCTATGTACACACCACCACCCATTTTCACGACGTGGCTATGTGTTCAGGTTTCCTTCATGTTCACACCGGCAGTGTATTGCTCGCCAGTTAAGAATCCCATTAGTTCAAAGACACCATTCATCTAACATTAGTGCTTCCATTAGTGTGGACAGTTCAAACTGGGTAAAATGTACATCTCATGCATAATTTAATGGACTTCATATAGTGAGTCAAAAACTGTTAGTACAACAGCATAAGCCCCAGACTATTTGGAAATTCATCACCGAGAGATACTGAAACCAAGGCAATTGCTCCACAAGATTAGTAGTCGTCTCTGCACGCAGCAGCAAGAAGTGGGTTGCACACGATGTCTGCCTTAACTTGTCTGAGATGTTCCACCAAAACCTTGCAAAGTTTTTCTGAACCAAAAAGCCATCCCCCTCTTTCATCAAAATCTCCTGCTTTTCCTTCAGAAAGTCTTCACTATCTAAGTATCTCCAGGGCTTCTTGCTTTTTGATCCTGATGGTTTGTATCTGGCTGATACAGAATATAAAATTCTTCAGGGGAAAGTCTTTTGCTTTATGATACATTTTTTGATTTTTTGTTTTAAAAAGTACTAAAACTTCCACATAGTATAATAACCCATAAAAAGAAAGAAATCAAAAACAGAATGCTGTGCATTCCTCCCAGCTGAGAGGCACGATACGCAATCAACAAAACCGAGGAGGGATAGCATTTATTATTTCACCAGAATCAGTATCTCCATTGATTCTACCCAAACACTGCTTATGTTTAACAGCTTGACAGAGCAGTGCAGCACTCTAAGGCAGACGCATTCACACTACTCTGCGTGCAGTCCTCAGCCGAGACAGGCTGAATCATACCCCTGACAAATCATACCCCCCAGATCTGAATGGGAGCTGCTGCACAGCCTCAGAGGCTTTGCCTCAATACACAGGGCAGGCTGTGAGCCATCACCATGGAGGGAAGGAACGGCCACGGGAAGAGGTGCTGGGACCAGGACCCTTGTGTGTTCTGACCCACAGCGGGGTCCTGGGAAACTGGCACCAGTTGCTGTTCTTCTGTTCCTCCTTGCAGTGCCTTGTCTGCATCTTCCTACAGACAGCACCCAAAATGACAGGGGCTGCAGGCACTGCTGGCTCTGCTGGGGCAGCAGCTCTACCAAAGCTACAACTGCCTCCAGTCACTCATTTCACTTGCTAGAGTGTTTCTGCTGCTTTCTCACGTTTCCACAATTTTATCAGGGCTTCTTACACATGAAGAAAGTTATTAGCTAACTGTTTCTAAAAAGCTCGAGTATCTTTAGCTAAAATGAAGAGAGAACAGGGCAGCAATTTCTGACCTTTATCTGGGATGATTCACACACTACAGCCCAATTCTTTTGTTACTTTCCTAAATTAGTAATTCAGAAATGGGGGCTGGTCACCATTTGATCCCTCTTACTGCTACTGGAAAATCATCCAAATAAAGCAAGAAGAAATCACTGATAGACTATGTCACAAAGGTTTAATTTCAGAAATTGTCATTGATGTACCCCATATATCATACCCACTTGTCCCTTTCAAAAACACTCCTATAAATCTCCTTGTGCTGCTTGTGTGAAGCTGAATTAACATGACCACATCCTTTCCACCTCATCCCTTTTCACTGCTGCTCTGGTCTTGCCCTCTGCCCTGGCTGTCCACCCAAGTCCAGTGTTGCTTTGACCTTCACTACTGAATTGCCCAGAAGTGTTTTTCAACTAAAATGACCAGTTTATGGTCCACATCTCAATGGGATTTTTGCACAGAAACTTCCCCCTCTGTTGGTCCTCATACGTTCCTGAATAATATTACACTTGCTGATTCTGTGCCTCTGTTTCCTCTGATCCACTTTCTCTCCCTAAGCAAAGCACTCATCTCAGTGTCACTGTTTTCCCTGGGTTAAATAGAGACAACCACATTTACCTTTTTTTGAAAGGCATTTTTAGACCCTTAGGAAAAAGCTTGAGGTGAGATCTGAGTGTTAGAGAAAGAACTGCTGCATATATTTAAAATTCAGATAAACATGAGTTGTAATTTCTTAAAAAAAATGAAATCAAGATAGTTCAATTTCTGAGTTTAAGCTCTAAGACAGGACAAAAAAATTATCAAATACATGATAATAAGGAAATTATGGTATTTTCAATAGTGAAAATATTAGAATGTGGGAATGACAGCAGAGCATGTCACAAGCTAAAGGAGTTCAAGAGAGAAAAGAAACAGCTGTGATATATAATCAAATTATAGAAGTTGGGATGCATAATGTATAAATAAATGTAATATACTGTGTGCATTCACAGTGCAGATTTTTTTTTCTTATTTAAATCACCTTACAATAAAGCAATATTCTTCTCACCCATCCATGGAGAAGGTTCATAAGGCTAATGTGAGTGATCACTTATGAGACCACTGGCCTCAACTTTAAATGAATGCGACTTAGATAATGATTTCTCTCCAGCTTCAAAGTCAAGACTCTTCAAAACAGCCAGCAGAAACAGTACAATAGATCTGTTTTGAAGACAGAAAACAAGAATCACTGTTCATGCACTTTTTTGCAGTCTCCCAGCTGCCAGACCCATTCATATAAACAATGTTTGAAGTAAACTACCAGCCCCAGATCAAGTACACTTGATGTCAAAAGTGACTGGCTGAGGCAGACAAGTAACGCTTGGTGCCTGAACTCCAGAGTCACAGCAGGGTTTAAAAAAGATGAACTGGAATGGTGGTGGATGAAAAAAACATGAGCCTTCCTTCCTGAAACCATCAAATGTCTCTGGAATCCTTGGAATCAATATTTCTTCACAGACGTGTGAAGATGGACAACTGAAACCTGTCCTCAGCAAATGAAAGTCCTTGCAGGAAATGCATATTAGTCCTTTTCTGGTCCTAGCCAGGTCTTGGTACCCTGGAGTTAATTTACAAGAATTCTGAGATTTTTATGGGATTTTTGCGTGGATTGAGCAAGTCAACACGGATACAAGACCCCAGAAATTGGTCAGAAAGAAGCACAGGAAAGTAGTTTGAGTTGATTACGTGATGGTCAAGGAAGTTTTTTTGCATATTTGCAATCACTTTCTGTGATGCTGAATAGCAAGAAGAAGAATGTTCCCGATACAGGGCAATATTTGAATTTCAGCCTGAGTACTTCCAGAGAAGGGACATTATTCTGAAACATCAGGTCCTTTGCCTTTAGGTAGCAGCCCTAGATGAGAATCCTGTCTAAGAACGTTAGACATTAGAACAAGAAATTACAAGCACTTTGTCTTCCGAGTGACTTATTATATTCCAGGAAAGAGTGAAACACTCATGTTCTCTGTCCCAGACACTCTAGAGCAGGATGTTTTATTGAAGCGCTATGGTGGTTTTTTTCTGTGATTTATAAACTTACATATTCCCACATGTACTGAAAGACACTCAAAATACACAGTCAGTCTACTGTTTAATAAAAAACAGATCCTGTTTCAGCTAACTGTGTTACCTGAACAATCTCCATCTCAAGAACAACAGTGAAATCAAGGGAAAAGACAAAAGGTAACTCCTTGCAACCAAAGGATTCGATGACCATCTCGTTTTTTCAGATCTCACCACAATCTTGCAACAGGCTGCCACAACTTTGACTCAATTAGACAAGTATCACTGAACCTTTGATTTAAGATCATCTGTGACCCAAGATTAGACCACCAGATAAACATTAAACCAAAAGATCCCCTTTCCTTGTGTAGCTCAGAAGTATAAAACCAAATGACAACCCATGTTCCCATGGGTCTGACGGTCAATAACAAAAATGGAGAATGTTTAGGATTTAGAACTCTTCCAGCAACTCAGCACCATGGGGCACATTTCAAACTGTACATGAATTTTCTAATTCTAATTTCTAACTGTACATGAATTTTCTAATTAAGTTCAGTCCACAGCCCTTCTACTAAAGTCATATGGGGCTTCAAATGAGATGTAACAGTGATATGACCTGAGAGCCCAGCAGTTACACCCATCACAGGAGCTGTGCACACACTGATAATCAGAATTTTCCTGGCCGTTTGGCTATCCTGAACAGCTCCCAGTGCCAGTAACTGCCTTTACTAAACAGTGCAGATGCCACCTTGCCCTGAGATGTTCAGAGAGCAGAATTCCTGAAGATTTTGCTGGGTACACGTTGCTACTCATACACGATGCACAGGTGTACAGAATGGACATAATCTAACACTGACCTATACAACTCAGGATCATCCTTATTTATTCTTCCCCCACAAACCTAATCAGACCATTTTATTTCAATGGGAAACAGATGCTCTCCATTGTACCAGTTTCAGAAGGTAGTAAATTCATGGGTGTCAGCAGAATTGCAGCTGTTAAACACTTGCGTACAGAATAAGATAATGAGCCCTATAAGGTGCTCAGTGCACTGCAGGATCACTTCTGAGCACGATATTCTAGTGAACATTAAAAAAAAAAAATCTCAATTACAGTAAGCCACAGAGAAAAAAAAAAAGAATATTTCATTTATAGAAGATTTTCTACAAGGTTGAATTTTATCCATGTTCCCCAGGATTTGTACTAGCCGCACAGGCTTTACACAGAGGATAAATTTGGCTTTTCTCGCATATATGCCTGACAGTGAGGAAAATTGCACCAACTCCAGTAAGTTACACAGTTTGTCCTAATCTATGTTTTATTCTTTCACATACACCTCAATTTGAGGGGAAAAGAAATAGATATCAGATGTGACAAGTGTATGGTTTTTTCCCCTGATATCTGACTGTTCATTTTGCCTTGGAAGGGCTGGAGCACCTTTCAAAAGTTTTAGCCCTCTGTTTCTGAGGAACTTATCCTTGTGGCATGTCTGTCAGTTTTCACAGTGCTCAAGCAAGTCTTTGCAATTTTCACATAATGGCAGTTGTTGACAGGTTGTTAGGGCTGACAGTGAATATGTTTGAAAAACTGTCAAGCTGGTGAAAAAAATTAGAGGGAGAGAGAAGGAGGCTCCTTACATTTGTAACAGCATGTTAAACTGTAAATGCATTCTCAAAATGCATAGGTCTACTTCCAGTCATGTTACTTGCTCTACAATGACAGCATACGCAGATATATGATCCTTAAAAATTAATGTCAGATTGTCACTTTATAGGTCATTGTCACGTTACTACAAAACTCTGTTTATCTTTATAGAATTGATTTTACCTTTAATGCTCAATAATAGCTGTTTCAAGCAAAGAAATTGCTAGAAATACAGTGCTACTGCTGCTGGCTTTTAATTAGCTTAATACTGCTTTTGGCAGAGGTATTATTGGCCCCCGAGAGCCCATGGCAGTGCATAACCTGCCTTCTGTCCAAATACCTTTTCCAGCACTGTGCAGGGGTGGGATGGAAGAAGGGCTTCCAAAGCTCCTCAGCTGAAGAAAGGTGAGTGACCAACAGCAGCTGTGGCCAAGCCCCAGCCTTGAATGCTCTTCCACAGACACCAGGATCAGGTTCATCGAGAGCCTCTTTATTCAGAACTGTGAGAGTATTTTCAGAAAGGAGTCAGTATGGATGGCAACATCTTTATTTACACTGAACTGCTGCAAACACCAGAGTGGTCCCTTGAGCAAAGCCAGCCAACATGTACAGAAGCACCATCAATGGGACAAAAGAGAAATTTGTTTATCTCGTTATTTTTGGATAGATTCTGCTCATTTTGGTAATCCTGTGTGCGGTCAGCAACTGATATTAAGGAGGAATTTCTTCTCTTACACGTTTGCAACTTTTCTTCTTTGACAAATAAGTTTTAGAATTCAACTTANCTGGGACAAAAGAGAAATTTGTTTGTCTCATTATTTTAGTATAGATTCTGCTCATTTTGGTGATCCTGTGATAGCGCTGTCAGCAACTGATATTAAGGAGGAATTTCTTCTCTTACACGTTTGCAACTTTTCTTCTTTGACAAATAAGTTTTAGAATTCAACTTATTTATGGGAAGAATTAACTCACCACGGTCTGTCATCCAAACTCTCCTTCACATTAGAGATTTCTTAAAATAATTCTTATTCAGATTTTAAAGACTTGTTCATGCAATCTTTCATAGCACTGCTTTGGTCAGCATTTCAATGGGAAGACTGTGGATCCTGAGTGTCCACAGTGTGAGGCAGGTCTACTTTGTATACAAGGTGTGTATATAAGGTAACCAAAACAGAATAGTAAAGAGGAAGATTAAAAATAAATCATGCAAGAAAGTCTAGATGACATGACCAGAATAAAACCAAACTCTACTACAGAGAGAAAGGAGAGTCCATGAGGTTGAGTGTGGGTTGGCATCCCAGACCGAGCTCCACACCTGATGTGTCACAGAAGACTTCTTCCAGCTCCTGAAGTCAGGGGAACACCTCCCACCTAGTTGAAGAGAGGCAGGATTAGGTCCTAATCTTTCTGCCTCACTATCCAGTAAAGTGAGGATAATAATTGTATTGACAGGTAATTCTGTCTCACAGGAGTATTCTGGGGATTACGTAGCGTCTGCACTGTGCTGTGAAATGCTAAGTGCTAAATATGATTATACAGGGATTTCCATCCAAAGATCTCAAAGCACTTTCCAAACATTAATAATTGAAGCTTTATAATACCCTTAGGACTGCACATGTAAAGAAGGCAAACAAGATTCGGGGCTCAGCAAAGCGGGCAAGGATTATTAGACTTATTTTATAGTGGATAAACTGCACCACAGTGAGATTAAGTGACTTGCCCAAAGTAACAGAACCAATCAATGACACTTCAGAAAATGAGCTTAGAAGGCCAGACACCTTCACACGTTGCACAGGAAAGATGCACATGGAAGCAGAGGGGCAATCAGCTTTTGGAAGGAGTTGGATGGATCAGGTCACAGCAGAGAAGTGGAATGCTCAGAGAGGACTGAAGACAGCACAAGAAGTAAAACAAACAAAAAAAAAACCCCAGTTTTTTGGAAAGCAGCAGGGTTTGTTTACTTTCAGGTATACCAGCAAAAACCAAGAAAAGACAATGCCTTAAAGCAGCAAGAAGTATAGTTTATTGGCATGAGGTATAGCCACTGCTAAGAACAACATTAGTTCTTTGCCTCAGATTGAACAAAGAAGATAGAGAACACATGTCAGAACGTGGATTAATTTCCCAGGGGAAGAACAAACACAGAAGGAAATTAAAATCATGTTAGAACAAGGAATCAAGAAATCAGAATTACTGAAGACTGGTAAGACTTACAGATGGAATAGACTACTCTCAACCTCTAGAATAAAACGCTAAGTATTTACAGAACCCGTCAAAATCACTCTGGTATCAGAGTTACACAACCTACCCTGACACAGAAATGGACCTGAAACCCAAGATGGCTAGGCGAGTTTCAGAAAGTCACGCAGTCAACGTATAAGAACAAACATAAATGTAACCAATGACAGCTTCTCGGAACATTTCAGAATTCAGTTTTGTGCACAATGACAAAAGAAATATCTTCTCTAGCAAATGACTGAATATCAAAAATACAACTCTGGAAGTGAATTTACTTTGTGTTACAAGGTTTGACCGAGGCCAACCAACCCCATTACAAAGTACGGATACTCCAGCACATTCAAAGTGACCTTTATCCGACAGCCAGCAAGACTCTGGAGCAAAGGACTGGTATAGTGCTGCAATATTCCAATGAGGCATCACAGGAGATGCTGGACATAAAAGTTCGTTGTCAGGACCAGCATTTAGAGAAGAAAATATTTTTCTCACAGTGTATGTACAAAACTCTCCCAGGCTTCTGAGCTAGAGGGAGTGCAAGACCATGTTTGAAGGCAATAATAAATGGAGCATACTGTCAGTGGCTACCTCAACACTGCTAATTCTCATTCCACTGCAAGAGTGAAAAGAAAGAAAAATGTTTTCACCTCCTTATTGCAACACAGAGAGAAAGTGTTTTGCTCAGAGGAAATGAACACAAGTCCAAGATCTGTTTTAGCTACTAGAAAGGCTTAAAGGAAATACTATAAATCTATACAAGCACAGATTGTTTTTATGAACAAAGAGGAAATTAAGAAAAAATACATCACAGTAAACTCAGGAGGAATACAGAAGTTTTACATGGTTCTGTATCTACACAGTTGTATGCAAAATCATGGAAAAAATGTTTTAAGTATTTGCTAAAAAAAAAAACATACTGAAATACAACTACTAACTTAAAAGTGGGACTTCACTTCAGAAGCATTCTTGGCTTCACTTCATTTGCTTTTAGATTTTGGTAAAGGAAAAAGCATTTCCTTGGTAATTTCATTGCAGGATACAAGCCTTGAAATAAAGACAGGAGAGCAGCACCTGAAAAACGTGAAGTGCCGTCTTTTGTTCTGACTCCATTCTCTCTTCTGTACCAGCTTCTCAGCTTTGCTGTTGCTAAACCTTTTCCTTCTATGTCGTGCCATATAATGCTGGGCACTCAGCTTGAAAAAATAATATCTAGTAAGAGTGTGCTGTGAATATACATGGCTAACACTGACCAAAAGGATAAACTCCAGAGCAGTATTTTCTCCTCTTTCACGGAATTAAATTAGAGTTGAGCAATAGGATTTGATACAGGCAGGAGTCTCAAGATCAGCTGTGTTACAAACACACTTTTAACATTATTAGTTAAAAGTGATCTGAAATTCAGAGGGTTTTGTGTTTTCCTGCTTAAAAACCTTCGTGAAAAATCCTAGAGTTCTGTAGAAAACATTTTGAAACTGCTCTGAAGACAGTCTGATACTTTAAGATCTGAAACAACTTCCCTTTAAGTCAGTGTGAATGTTTCCACTCCTTCTCAAGGAATCATTGCAAAAAACACAGATACAAATTAATTTTACATAAAGAAAGATGAAATCCCTTTTTAATCCTGATTTCCTAAGTTTCCACACTTCCAATGGAGTTAATTGGAGTTTTCCCACTGGCTTCATTAGCAACAGGATCAGGACCAACATTTTCTGATATAAAATTATAAACTAAAGTCAGTCCTTTGGTTTCATAAATAAAATTTAACATCTCCATCATCCAGATTCTTTTTCTGAGTAGTCTATTTGGTAAGAAGATTATGACCTCTCTTTGACGTACAAAGGCTGTTCTTACTCTAAATAGGCTGCTGTAAATTCAGTTTTGATAAAATCTGACTCCTTGCAAGTGAAGAAACGTAGCAGATATCAAACCTTCATGCTCACACTTCTCACTGACATGTGAGACTTGCCAGATTAAGGAATTTTGCCAGCATCAAGAGCATGGAATTTTTCCTTTATCTAACGCAAATAATCTGTACTATTCTTTTTGTACATTAAAAGCACAATGAACAAAATAACTAAAGGAGAATAAATAAGAATAGTCTCTAATTTGTAATGGATTTCTGTCTTTGGGACTAAATTACACAGGATCGGTCTTCAGTATTTTAAAATTATGGATTTTCTGTATTTTTCACAATACTTTGGAAATTAAATCATTTAAGCTACAGACTGTATTATCTCTCCATGGAAGAAAATCTAAGTACTACTGGCATAAAACTAGAATATCTGACTTTCAACTGGATAATTCCTGCTGCTTAGAGCAGCAGAAGAAAAGCTGGCTCAGTTAAATTCAAGTACTTGTGTTAAGAAGTGACTAAAAGCAGTGCATCCACCTTCCTATAGACATTTGTTCCTTGATATTTCTGCAGTACATGCCACATTTGGCATCATTAACTAGTTAAGGTCCCAAAAAGAAGCACAAACATTTTCTACCACACACAGATCCTTATCTCTGATAACCTAAGACAATAACATGGGGAAAATTCCAAAAATTACAAAAAATTAGTGGCTTTTTTTCTATTCTAAAATAAGCAATTTTTTTTGCTATTCGTTGCCATTAACAAGGAACTTGTGATCTAATAAATGTCACAATCAGTTTCCTTTAATTAAAATAATAAATATTACACAGTAATGCAGATTGACATTTATATCTTCATTTACGTGAAGTTGGATTTATGGTCAATGCTTTATTTGATGGAGGCCACAAATAATGGCTATTAAACTGCCACAGGATGGACACAAGATCACATTAATGAAATTAGACAAGGCAAGGCACTGATATATGGAGCCCTCCTGCTAGAAAATAAAGTAAGTCATGTCCAAAGCAGATGTTTTCTTTGGCTGCAGTTTAAGTTTGCTAAATTTTTAGTGGGCAGTTTAACTTCATACGCACAAAGGTGGAAAGGAACAGAACTCCCGTGACAGTGACTTTCAAGACGTATTACAATTAATGCAGCACATGAGCTCTGCTTCCCTTGTCAAACACATCCATGCAAGAATGATTCTTAAGTGTAAAGAAATGTCTAATACAATACTAATTATTAAATTTCAGTTTAGAAACCTGAAATAAGGTTTTTGTGCTTATTGGAGGAATAAATACCTCATCTCTCTATTTTGTTAATTAAACTTACAGCCAGGAAGGTAACTACGGATAGATTCACCTTCTTCTTGACCTTTTTTTCTTTTGTTTTTTTAAAAAATATATCAAGGTTTCTGGAATATTGGCATAAAGTTATTACAGGGCAAGCAGAAGGGATCAGAGGGAAAAGACATTTCCACAAGCGAGGGCTCTCCTCTTACCTCCGCAGCTGCACCCTCACCAGTTTTTCTAGCCCATCCTGGAACATGATGCACTGGGAGATAGTTCATTGCTGCTCACTCCGAAGTTTTCCATGAAAGATAGTACTGCAGTATCTACCCTCCCAGTGCCTGCTTAACTAATCAGGCCAGTCCATAGCTCTGCTGCAGTGAATAAATAATCTCAAGTAGCAGAACATTGTGAAAAATGAAACAAACTTGCCTTGTGGGCAAATTATCTAACTGGATGCAGTGTGTGAAGTTCAGATAAACATTCAGTTACATGGAACAGCATCTCAAAGTTTGATATTTATCTCTGTGGATTTATTTTCACCTCAGGATCTTCATGTGCCATGTTAATATGATGCCACACAGGTTCAGGGGGTGGGGAAAAAAAAAAAAGTGAATCAGGCACAGTCTTTTTGGGAGGCAATGCAGACAATAAAAAGACCTGAAACAATGGAAGTCATTATATTTTCTGCTTCTGAACTAGACAAATGGTTTTTAAAGTTATACCTTCTAAAGAATGGCTCTGTTTGGTCATTTATGCTAAAACTTAAGCATTACAAGCCTAAGGGTCTGGTCTAAATAACAATACCTTCATTAATCAATTTATAACAGCTGAGATCCTATTTCTGGCTCTGGAAAAGAATGCAATATAGTCAGCTGAAATTTGGCCTCACATTCCTCAGACTCAGGTGAAAATGACCCTGCAAATAATTTAGACATCTCTGGACAATTTATTCAAGAAACTGTCCAGCTTCTCGATCTATTTATCACAGGGTATGGAGCTGTTCCTTATTCTGGAACAATTTCTGCATTCTGCTTCAAATTCTCTCTTGAACAGAATTAATTTCCTTATACAGATAAACGTGGGCTTCGTTTTCTTGAGAAACCAGCAGCAGATAAATCTGAGGCCTTAGGAACTTCTACTTCCACACCACAAAAACCATGCAGTGATGAAATATTTTGGGCTCAACTTGTGACTTTTGGCCATTGTCCGATACAACAAGTCTGATGAAGATCCAGTCCCTTCCCAAGAGTCCTGCTGCGTGGGCTCAGCATGCAGACTGTGCTAGTCCCCTTGTCCCGCACAACTTGTTCCACCTTTCAGAGCCACAGAGCTCTGCTGAGTGATGCAAACCTGGGCAGTACCACAGCCTCGCTTCTCCTCCCTCTCTTCTTGGGGCAGCAGTCACAAAGTCCCAGAGGACCACAGACACCACCCCACCAGCACATGTTCAACGCCTCACTATGACGGTTTCACCACTGTTTCAAAACTATGCTTGGGAGCAAGCAACATGAGAAAAATTAATAAAAAGTTTGACAGCTGGACTAATTTGCTCCAATTTATTTTCTTTTCAAATGTGCTTGTTCAGCATTAAGTCACAGAACAGACTCTGGCCCCTGAGGCACACTCAGGTTCATCATCTCTGAGGAGCACGCGCTTTAGGGGGAGTTGCTGTCCCAAGATTTCTGAGGATGAGCATTACCCAGCCAGGGACTGAATGCACCTCAAGCTTTACTCAAACCTGCATGCAGTACCCACTTCTGTGACAGTAGACACAGCATCTTTTCCCTGTTACCAGTACTTTCTAGGGTTGTCTCCCGCATCTTACTGCTCCACACTGCAAGACTGAATCAAACAATTCTCATTGACGTGCACTTCTGCATTACACACATTGCACTAAAATCCTAGAAACACGGGGTAAATACGTAAGAAGAAAAGGCCTGGGACATACATTAGAAAGCAAGAGAACAGCAGCTGGAAAATTAAAAAAAAAAAAAATTCACACTGATCTTAACGACTGAAGGACTGAGCCCTTTGTTTTGGTCAGCTTTCCAGGTAAGTCACGATGTGCTCTCTGCTAAAGGTAACCTTCATTAAAAGGAAACAAGTTTCCTTTGGTCCACAAACCCCATATCACATTTCAACAGTAAGCAACGTGTAATCATCAAGTGCAAAGCAGATATCTCACTATACACTGTTATTTTATTCATACACATAATTTTGATGAATTTTAAAAAACAGCATACCAGCTCCAGTAAGAGAAGAACCCCAGATACCTGCAAACGCTGCTCTTGATGATGCTCCTACATGTGTCTCATGACATTTTGCTAATCCAACCCTTCAGGAAAGGGTTCACAATGCTAAGTGTTTTATCAGCTCATGCAGATGAGCCACTAAAAATCAAAGGTTTGTTGTCAGAAAGCCAAGCATCGCTCATTCCTTTACAGATAGTGACTTCTGGAAATAATAAAATCCTTGTCTGCAGCAGGTTTCTGTACCTGGGACCTTTGTCATAAATACACATAATACCCAAAGCCAAATTACAGTCCTGATGAAATCAAAATAAGTTTTGCCATTGTAGGGCTGAGCCTACCCAGTTTCAGCTCAGTCATATTACAAATCAGGCTACCAAAAAGACAGGGCTTCTTTAAACAAACCTGATCGCCTCAACAAGCTACACTGCTTTCTACTTTCCTCGTTTACTATGCAAAAGTTAGGGAAACATTCCTCCTGTCAGCCTGCTCAGCATGAATAATAGATATGTCATTTTTTAACTGTCAACAAACTATCTGTAAGAGGTGCACTTGGTCCTTTTGAATATCTACAGCAAATTTGGCATTACACGGAGCTCATATTTTCCAACTAGCAAAGAAATTACTAAAAAAGACATACACATTAAACCACAGAAATAATTCTACTCACACCTTATTATCCTTATGTAATATTTAATTATCTCCTCTCCTACTCCCTTGCTTCAGTGACAATTTGCTCAATGATGTGTCAAGGAGATGGAGAAAACAAAACAAATGAGGTCAAATCTGTGCAATAATACTCTGGTGTTTATTTACTGAGGGCCAAAGCCTCAGCGGCTGCAAATGGTGTAACTCCTGTGCAGACAGTTGAGCTCTGCTAACTTACACCAGCTGCAGACTGAAACACAACTGAGAAACAGATTACGTTTCTGTAATCTTAAATGTAAACTAGGCGATATCTCAGATACAAAAAGTAAAGACCTTACAGGAGAGCTGAAACGGTATTGATAGGGTGACAAATACTCCCATGCACGGAAGAGGACAAGTTTTCACGTGGTGTAAATGGCCACGCTTCCCCTGGAGCTCAGCTCCGGACCACCCAGCCTTTGTGTCACTGTGGTCTCCATTACTTCCTAACAATTAGTCTCACTTCTCCTATCTTCCCGTTAATAGTCCGTTCAGATAGTGCTTCAGCATCGCTCTTCTGTCAGCAGAACTCTGATGCATTTGGTGGACTCGCCCCTCTGCTCCGCTCTCCACCACACACGCTGGAAGTGACCGTCCTCTCCGTCGTGCCAATCCGACCGTTTCCACAGCCAAGCTCTAAATCACGTATGTGAAATGATACTCTTCAAGAATAACATATAACGACTGTTGGAGACTTAGAGCCCAACCACAGAAAAAGCTGAACAGGAACGACAGAGTAGCAGTGGAAACAGGAGTCATGAGTGATGGTGGGAAAAGAGGAGCCTCTGAAATCAGATCTGCTACAACAGCATTATTCAAACCTCTGCAATAAATCACCTTATTTCTTTGGGTTATCGCTGAGGCCTCAAGTTTTTGAGCTTTCCATCATGGTTTATTTCAAGATTACCCGATATTTATAGGGTAAACACTTCCTCCTCATTGAGGATTCATTGCAGTGGACACTGTCAACAACTGGAGCTTTACTGCATACACACAAATGCATAAGTGATCAGCAGTTACCTATGTGCCACAGTATCACAATTTGACAGTGGCCAAAAAGTGGTTGGTGGCAGAGCTGGGATCAAAACGCCCATGGTTCCTAACTTCCTAACAGCAAACATGCCGAAAAGTATCACAGCTGCCTATGCAATAGCCAGCACTTAGCCCTCCTGCTCCGGAAAGAGTTCACTTCTGTGTTCTCAGGCCACCACACCACTCTCCTCCTATTTTAGAAGGATCTCTTGATTTCCCTCCAGTGTTATTTGCCAAGAGAAGCAATGGTGGGCACGTAGCATGGTGATTTAGGAGTTGAATGCAGTTGTTCTGAGCAAGGCAAGAGGCCCCTTTAAAAAAACAGCCACTCACTTTCCACACATTAAGAGTTTTCACTCTTGATAGCACCACTAGAGCTGAAAAAATGATAGGAGACATTGGAAAAAATTAGGGCAGGAAGAGAATATTTTTTTTTTTTTAAAAAAGGAAGAGATAGGCAGCCCTAGGAGTGAGGATACCATTACTATAGCTTGACAGACCATTAAAAAAAGGTCAGTATCCACTTTAAATATATGAACAAATTAACAGAATACACCATGTTCAGCTACATGTTAAGCAGCATTAATGAGAATAGCTTGCAGTTCAGTTTACTTAGCTCTTTAAATAAACATGGGCTATTGGAAATGTTATACAACAACGCAAGCACCGTAAGTGTAGTTCCAACTCCTGTCATTCCTGCAGATGAGTTACAAATCTACAAGAACTTGTCTGTTCCATGCTTGCAGCCACCGCTAAACTTAAATTAGTAACTATGTAGGCCTCTTCCAAGGCATATCAGAGACCAGCTGTGCAAGGACCTGTCACCTTCTTGTCAGTGAAAGTTTTCTGTCCAAAGAACTTTCGTCATCCCCCATTCCTCAAGTAGCTGGATGTCAGTTGAAGAGACAGCTGAAGTCACTTGCAATGAATGGTCTCAAATCAGAGCTCACTGCCCTTGTCACAGAAAGTCTCACCCCGCAGCTAAAACTGTCACTGATCATGTTTAGATATGTACGCTGAGGTATCAGATTAGAAAAGAGTATGCACGAGATGGGAGTTTAAAAGAGGCCAAGTTGCAAGGAAAATCTTAATAGGGAGAATCGAGGGCTTGAAGGGTTAGCCCTTTTCCAACCCCAATTTATATTTCCCATCAAATCCAATAAAATATATCTAGCTTCTCAAAACACCATGTTTCCAATCAACATATTCAAGAAGAAGTTAAAACTTTAAGAACTTCAGCCAGAGAGCAAGTAGATTGCTAGGATACTATGGCATGTCTGCAGCAAGTTACTTCATTAATAGGAAAATACCCAAAAGGCATATTCTGACCTCAAGATTAACATTCAGAATGGTGAAGGCATACTCTGTTAGTTAAAATAAAGAAAAAAATATTAAATTGGTATATTCTTAAGTAACTCTTGAGAATATGATAATATTTGCTGGTTGGTTGTGAACCTCCTGCTTATATTAGCAATAGGAGCATTGCCTGCTGGTTATGGCGAGAGATGGAAAAGTCAGGGCTCCACAGTTGCTTTCCCATCTCAGGTACTGACTTTTGGGTCACTCGTTTAGACTCTCACTAACTTCTAGGAAATCCAGCTTAACCGTTGGCAAACCTAGCTTCACCGGCTTGCCAAAGAGCACTTGAGGACACATTTCTAAGACTGACCTCTACACTAAAAATAGCAAAGCACAAGTTGGGCTGCAGCTGCTACTAGAAAGACAACGGACAAGGAAGCACCCAGAAGATGCTCCTACTATGTTCTACATCATTTCAATTTACACTTTTCTTCTAAGATATTGCCATACCAACACATCATAGGAGCTAGACCCTGGGGAATGCTCCGCAGGTTTGCCCATGATACACTGGAACCTCTGGTGCTCCTTGGGGCCAGTCCTGGAGCAGTGCAGGAGCAACAGAAGAGCTAAAAAATGACATTCCCAGTACAGTGGTACCAGTACAAGGGTTTCTCTGCTATGCATCTCCTCAGAAGGTGAATTTTAGTGGGACAGTTAGGTAAAGGCATGGGTAGTGGTTTCGTCAACAGCTCCAGAAGACATTCAAAGAGAATGCAGGACGGCTTTGTCCTCTGTATGCAGGAATCTCCTGAGCAGCATGAGACAGACAAGTAAACCTTGAGAAGTCTCAAATCCTGCTGCAGCCTGGGAACTGAGAAGACATGTTTGAGCTTTCACTCTTCCCTGCTCAGTTCACCTTCAAGGCTTTGAAGGACTTGAATACAATATTCAGGCTCATCTTTGTCTTAGAAGTCGAATTAACCAGTACCTTATTTTCCATACATAAAAGGAAATGTAATCTTCGGTCAGAAGCATCATAAGCTTCTTTCCCTTCACCCTTGCCACTGCTGGCTTGAAAGCAAAACAATTTGTTCCAACTGCTTATTTCTAAAGACCATTTGCTTTGATTCTGCTTGAAAACATGGCCAGAAAAATTTTACTCCAAATTTCATATGTCAAAATTCTCTTCACAAACAAAGCTTGATAGAGTGAAGGAGATTCATTCCAACCTTTTTCTTTTTTTCTGTACATTTGTTTTGTTCTTGCCTGAAAACACAGCAGAGAAATTGTATTCCAAAAAAATATACCTAAAAAACCACAAATACCTACAAATACGTAAAATTTACATTAAACACTAAACCCTCCTCAAGTGGAATATCTTAAAACCTGCCCAGAGAGTATTGGACTCTGACAGGTACAGCCACTGACCCCAAACAGGAGCTCCTGGATGCTCAGCCCTTTTGAAAATTAGGCCACTGCTTTAAAAATCTAAACATAAGCTAAGGATCCTAACCATAGCCTCCTATTTTTGAAAGTTCTTGGTCTTTAATTTTCATAGCATGGTAAACAAAGCATCTTTTTTCTTCTCCACTAGAAAGTACTCCGGGTTCAGAAGTTTACTGGAAACATAGCTGACATCCAAATCAACACAAACTGCAAAAACAACAGGGCTGACAAGACAGAACACTTTCAAAACATCACACTGATCATTAGAACAGCAGAGCAAAACATTAATAACGTGAGCTTTTGCAGTCAAGGACTCTGCTGTAGCTCGGTATAGCTCTTTAAGCAACAGAAACCTGGGAAAATAGACTTTGAAGATAAATAGATGGATTTGCTTTCTAGCAAACAAATACAGGATCAACAAAATTGAACATGATGACTATTCCATAGGCAACAGTGATGCTGCCATGCAGATTTTCAGAAATGTCACTGTAGCAAATAAGCCTGTTTTGCTCTTGGGAGGAACACAAAGTGAGAAAGAGTAGATAGCAAAGAACGTTTTCACAAAAAAATAGATGGAAAATAAGAAAATTCTCCCCATCGTTAAGCTCAACTTCCAGTTGACTCAGTCTCAGGGCTGGGGTGGCGGTTGTACCTTTAACAAAACAAAGGTGTTTTCAAAAAAAGAAAAAAAATCTTCAAACAGAGAACCCACTATTTATGCACTGTGAAAGAGACAAACAAAACCTCAAAACCAGGAATTCAGCTCTAATAGAGAGGGGTCCCATTTGCAAAAGATGTTTAGAAATAAAACCAGCCATCTTCCCCCTAAATTCAAACCCATCGCTGGACGAGAGCCTCATTTGTCTGACCTAGCCCGAAATAAATGGCAGCTTTTCACACTGATAAGACTGGAGATACATGTTTTGAACACCGAAATGTCTTTCTTTTTGAGTGCCACATGTGAAATAACTCCCTACAAATATGAACTTCATACATTTTAGTGCCATGAGTGCCTGTAGTCCTTTCACAAACAGATCTACTAATGCTCTCAATGGGAGTTACATGCCTAGAGAATCAATACTGCTGACAACAAATTAACGGTGTGCAGATACCCTGTGTTTGATACATGAACATAATGATAATTTGGCAGTTTGGTCTTCAAAGTTGATAACTTCTACTGAAGGTCCTGGGTCCTTCACTATTTACATTATTTCGTTAGGGCATTATTTTTCAGAGCAATGACTTCAACCTGGCAAGCACCTTTTCCTTGCCAAAGTCAGTATAGTCACAAGAGGAAAACTGAAAAGCATCATTCCCCTAATGTCTACACTAGGCAGTTTGGCAGTAAAGCATATCTTTATTACCATGTCACACACTGTGCCATTCCAGTTAAATGTCCGAGTTTGTCAGTGTTTCCATTATAACCCCGACCATAAATGTGTGTTTTGAGTGTGACTTACAAGTCGAAGGCCTCAATTCTCCTCTCACTTAAGTGTTATAAATTAAAAGTCAGTGCGCACAAGAAGGGGGAGAGACTTGAGGTTCTGGGAGAGAAAAAAAAAAAAAGAAAAAAGAAAAAAAAAAAGAGCTTTTTTGAGCATACATGATGCTCAATTCACAGGCATCTGCATATACAAGGGTGAGCCCAATTCAGCCCCATTCAGCTCACACATTCATCGCAGAAGCATTTGCATGAGCTCTATGCATAATCTCTTGCACATCTAACAAACATGAAGATGCTGTGCTAACTCTAGGCTTTCCTGTCTCCGATATTGGTAGGAGTGAGACTATCGTTTAACTGAACAGGTCAAGTTTGAAAATTGTGTTTTCAATGAACAGAAAATCTGATCCAGTGAACAAACACAGGACTATAAAGACAGGAATTTTCAGAACTTTATCCCACCACTGCCAACAATTTGGTGAGTCACTTTGAGAGTTCACTCACCACTTAGATTATCTCCCATTCCCCATTTTTTACCTGAGGATACTAGCACTCGCTTACTTTTCATATCGGGGTGTTGTGAAGATTCAATAACATTTCCACGTGTTAAGCATTAGAGAAGTGCTAAGCGGTTATAGGGTCTGATTTAATGCTCCCTTTTCTGGAAGCTGGGATAGAGTTACAATTTTCTCTCTAAGCTTACCTCATATTGCTTGTGTTGGTAGAGGAAAGGTCTCTCCTTAGCTACATATCACACAGCATATGTTCCAAAAACAGAACCGGTGAGCTTCAGGCCAAAAAAATAAAAGCTTCAGACAGTCATGATGTGCACTCTGGTGAACTTTGGTTTTGTTCTTTAAACCCACACTCCAGTGTTTTACTCTTATCTTATTAACATTCATTCATTTTTCCTGCATATTTTTCAGCTTTTGCTGCCGTGGTTATTCTGTCCATCTCCATCCTTCACCAGACTCCCTGGCTCTCCGAGGTCACCCTGCTGTAGATGACATCACGCATCACAATCCCCATGGTAACCGCTGTGTTGTCACAAACATAGTATCAGAGAAGGAGGAGGGGGAATGGAGTTAGAAAAAAGTATTTACACACAAATATCTTGGCAATCAAAAAGACTGGGAAAGGAAACATACAAAAAAAAAGCCTATGACAACTTAATGAGCTTTTGGTAACACACTGTAGTTCTCCAACTGTGCTCAAGTGTGATCTTGGTTCTCAAAATCTGATTTTTCCTTACTTTTATGGGCTTGAAAGAACTACATCCATTTTGCTCAGCACAGCAATCTGAAAGTTCACATGTCTGATTTTATTATTTAATGTGTAGGAAGAATTGCATTTCAACGCCTGCTGAAGAAACTGCCTTTTATAAAGACAGTCTACAGAGATATGTTTGGAATTTTAAATCCTGGTGTTTTGCTTTTTCTTTAATCTTTTATTAATGGTTTGTGTTCCCATTACTCCAAACTGAGCATTAGGTTGCTGGGGAAAAGCTCCAATCAAATGTGTACAGCGACTGGAACTTATTTGAAAATAAAGGAGGGTTAGATGATCAAAATCAGTATTTCTGAAGGTTTAGGCCTATGATGGACATCGTGTATTGAAAGAAAAAAAATAAGAAAAAGGAGAATCATTTTGACAGCAGCAGGTTGGGAGGTAGCAAGAGAAATTGGAAACCGGCTCCCATTTTGCTTTGATTGTGACTGATCAATCTCAAGAGGCTACGACACAACCAAATTCAAATGCCATTTACTTTCTTTGTGACAGAGATGAACATAAATTAATTCTGCCGTCTGACCTGACCATAGCGCTTCCTGGGGTCCCTCCTTGCAGCTCGTTTCTGCCAAGGATTTGTGTAATTTGAGTCATGAGGGATAATGACCATGATTTACTTATCTGAACTCAGCCTACAAGAAAAAGGAAACCAAAACTTTTTCTGTCAATACCAACAGCTAAACCTCCATTTTCCGTCCTTTCTCCAGAAACCTAAAAATTGCTAGCCACCAGCTTATAACTGTATGTCCAAAGATTACAGAAAAAAAGTAAAACTGTGTGGCAGAAAAAGGCTACTTTCACATCCCCACCTTCCCTTCCCCAGGCTCAAATGCAACCCTGGTTAATCGGGTTGTGCAATAACCAAGTTCCTCACTATATAGAAAGTCCCAGGATAAGAGGTAGAAACTAATTTGCTATTTCCCTGCAAGAAGACAGCACAGAGCAGAGACGACGGCAGGGTAACTTCCCTCGGCAATATGCCCTCATGTCCTAGTGGGGTGCAGGTCTACCCATAGGGGTGTTCAGCAAGGCGTTCTAAAACAACAGGTATTGAACCATCACCACTACTAGAGCACACTATCCTTCCTTCTCCACAAAATTATTATTATTAAACCACCTCATTTAACAGGACATTTAACAGGACGTTGTATCACTGTTAAGGAATTCTGGAATTAAAATTACCTACAAGGGTCATTTTAACCTGGCCAGTGATGGGCTCACTGTGTCTGCATTCTAAGGTCGCTGCTGTTTTACGTAACGTTAGCAAAATATTAACACTTAACTTTTTTCTTTTGTTCACCTGAGGAGTTGTGGGGGTACCACAGTGTGCTCCACATGCAAACCACACATAAGCAAAATCGCTAGAATACTAATTCAGACAGAAGTTGGGCAGTGGGAGGCAGCATCACAATATTCCCTTCCTCAGAATTCACATGAAAAAAGCTTGTTGAGGCATTGGTCGGCNAAATTATTATTATTAAACCACCTCATTTAACAGGACATTTAACAGGACGTTGTATCACTGTTAAGGAATTCTGGAATTAAAATTACCTACAAGGGTCATTTTAACCTGGCCAGTGATGGGCTCACTGTGTCTGCATTCTAAGGTCGCTGCTGTTTTACGTAACGTTAGCAAAATATTAACACTTAACTTTTTTCTTTTGTTCACCTGAGGAGTTGTGGGGGTACCACAGTGTGCTCCACATGCAAACCACACATAAGCAAAATCGCTAGAATACTAATTCAGACAGAAGTTGGGCAGTGGGAGGCAGCATCACAATATTCCCTTCCTCAGAATTCACATGAAAAAAGCTTGTTGAGGCATTGGTCGGCGTACACAGCTGTCCCTTGAGAAGAGGGGGCGGAGGAAGATGTCCTGTGAACATTTTGTGAACACTGTGCACACAAACTGACCAAACAAAAATACTGTGAAATCTTTAAGAATAGTTTAGTACTTGAGCACTAAAAACAAAAGAAAAAATACCCCCAACTTTTTCTTGAGAGCCCTAGAGAGGCCAGGAAGAGATACGGCATTCCTGCAGTGCTGGATGTTTGGTTTTAACTGAAGCATGGATTATAAGTCCAGAATTCATGATTTACCACATCTTATTTCTGGATCTTCTCTTAAAACTTATCTTGTGTCTTTAAAACAAAGATAGACCCAGTACTGTAAAGCAAAAGTATCAGCTCAGCCTACACACAATTGGGAGCTCATCAACAGCAACATGTAAAATGCATTTAAAATATTTTAAAAGAATTTGGAGTGCTTCACACACACTGTAAAACTGGAGAGTATAAAAACAAGAGTTTCCTGCTCATCTAATATAACTTATTTCTCTGTCTCACTATACATCTAAAACTGCCTGCTTCTAAGACACGTGGGCAGCCCAACTGAAGAAATTGATGATAAATATTGATCACATAAAATTTAAAATATCAAATAGAGTTAAAATTTGGAGATTCTATGATGTCTCCTAATTTCCTAGATAATATCTTGGTATTTGAGTTGAAAGTCAGTAAAAATAGAAGCATCAGAAGCAGCACGTTAGCTGTAACGCAGTGTTTCAACACTGGGTTGAAACATTCTCTATCACATGCAACCAACAAATGATTGATTAAACACTACAAGATAGATACTGACAAAATCTTAAAACTGTGAGGAATGACAAACGTGCAACATGAGAAAATCAAAATGATTAATCAAAGATGAGGTGTGTTGCAATAAAAAATGGCCTTTAGTTATCTCAGCAAAATTCTACAGGAGCCATTTGCAGCTCAAAACCAGATTCCTTAAACAGAACTAAAATGCATTTCTATTTAGAGATCATTAAAAACAGATATGCTCAAAATATTTTCTTCTCATGTGGTAGTAGAATCAGTTTGCTGTTCTACAAGTCCTTTCTGCCCATACAACTCAGACAATTTTTCAGTGCTTTAAAAACAATGCACAAACTGCTGTAATCCCACCCAGAATATATAAAATGAAAAAAAATACAGGTACCACACAAAGTGCAGTTCCAGCTGTATTGCACATTGTCACTGCGAGTTCACCTGCTCACTTCTTAACCTCTCTTTGCTGGACAGTTGCCGTTTTGCTTTTTAATCTTCCCAGGATTCAAACACATTTTAAGTGTTCACTCTGAAGGTCTAGACTTTTCCTACTTATGCACATCTTAGAGTGCCACAATCTTGTGAGCACACATTTCTGTTGATCATGTAAATTATCTAAACATGTCCTTTTAGATCTCCATATATCTAACACATAGACATCGGTTTAAAGCGATATTAAACATCCCAAGTCTAGATCTTTAAAGCAAACTCGCCAGCAAGTTTTGTGTAATAACCAGTACACTTCAAAGGCTTTGGGACACCACTTTGCAAGCATACATCACATTTAAAGCAAACCAGTTTGATGTTGGGATACAGATCTTAATCTGCATTCACCTACATAACGCTGCACAGGAAAACCCACAAGTTACAGACCCAGAGCTCAGAAATTATACAGTCTAGATCCTCACAGGTGCAGAAAGCATTTCCAGTGAAAATGCATCTGTCCCTCAGGCAAAAAAGAAGGATTTTTAGGAACTGAGACAAAAGCTGACACAAGTCAGCTGGTTTAATGGGGGCTGGGGGAATTCTGGCCAGGAGAAGAGCAGGTCAGAGGGGCAGGGGAGGAACTCGGAGCCCAGCAGGCAAACAGGGATATACTGTGGGCTTTTTCCCTGGGGAATTAGGACCAAGATTCTCTGACAATCTATGATGCACAGAGTGATACTGTTCTATGAAAATAATGAATTTTTTTAAAAACTTCCACTACAATTTTTAGTTGTACAGTTGAGCAGACAGAGAGAGTAATATATCCAAAGAAGGGTGCTTTTTCTTTTCTTTTTTTCCCTTCATTTCAGGCAAATTATCTGAAACTCAATTTTTTTTCTGCATATAAAGTCCTTCACCTTGCCCACACAATATATTTCTGCAAATACCTTTTTTTTTTTTTTTAAGCTCACTGGTTGAGCAGTTCATTTTAAAATGCCCATCTGAAATTTTTACACCCAGATGTTGAGAGAGGTTGGCATGACAGCCACTTTCGTTGTTCTGAGTGGCTGATCATACCGTACACAGACTCAGACATCCACTGTAGCTCTTTAGGAACAATAATTGAAAATATCATCTGCTAACAGACAGATATCTTCCCTAAAAAATCCTCTGCATCCATGAACTTCCCAAAACTGATACCTATCACTTTGCAAGAGTATTCCAACAAAGCAAGAACAAAGTAACCACACACAGGTCTAGGCTAATTCATTTAAAAGACAAACAAGTATTTACTGTAACCTTCTGCAGTATTTCTCCATCAGTTTCTGTCCAGAAACAGATCAAAAACTCCTGGTATGAAGCTCTGTGTTTGGACTGCCTTTAAAATTGCTTTCTCACACAGAGTGACATTTCACAATTTCTTTTTACAATTCTGAGACCGAATGAGGTCTTTCAGAAGACCTTCATTTAGGCAAATTGACCCAAATCTATTATTCTAGACAGTCAATGAAAGCCATGTGCGGCTCAAACAATAATACTGTACTCGAGTAAAATATTTTAGTTCACTCTTAGAAGCTGATAATGGTTATCAGCATTTTGTCCTCACCTGAAAAAAAAAGGAACACGTAGCACACCCTAGCGAAGGGACTTGCCCAAGACCAGACACCTCCAGCTAATTTTGACCTCCTAAATCCATCTCCTCTGTGCTCTATCCACTTGCCAACAAAATTTTGCAATCAGAGATACTGAGCATCCCATTTAAACAACAAAATCACATCTAATATTTCTGAAAAGCACTGCAGTTGAACAGTAACTTTTGCTATTGCAAAAGACAGAACATTTTCAGGTTGTCTCATGGCTTATTGCTTAAATCACCTGTGATATTCCTGCGATTCCAGGCAAGCAGCTTATCTGTAATACACAGTACACGAGGCTCTGCTCCACCGAGTCCCTTATTCTCCCACGTGGCTGAAGATTACTGATGGGCTTCCCTCCTTCCTTTTTGCTTAGTTAACTAATATTGCTCCTTACTTACAAATCTCAAATGCTGCTATGTATTGAGCAGTCCTTGAGTGACCTATGACAAACACAAGTAGTCACTTCTATGAATTTACACCTCTAATTACAAAGGAAACACTACCATCTGGTGGTCTGTTTGAAAAAACTTTTATATTAAAAAAAGGAAAACCAATATAGTACTCTTTCTAGTCTAATGAAAATACAGTTTATTTTCATAAGACTGACAAAATCTCAAATACTTGAATCAGAGGAGCATGCATCCTCTGTGCTATTTCTCTCCTTCCTTCCCCCACCCCACCATATAAGATCTGATCAAATCCTACCCTGCAATACTGGGGTAGCACACACCTTCTACAGTTTCATTCAACAGAGCTTTCACTTGCACGTTGCACGCACTCCACAACGGAGCAAGTTATAAAGATGAGAGAAACTTGCCTGATGTGACAAGCTCTCTTGTCCCTCCACATCATGAGCAAAGCATGAGCCTTCATCAAGGCAGAGATTACTCTTTGACAGGCAGGGCTGAGCTGGAACGCTCCTCCCAAACACTCCCAGACATACAAGATTTCAGACTGAAGTGCACAGCCTGCACTTACTGGTGCTCTCTACCATGACAGGTTAGAAAGTCACCCCTGAAACAGATTTAATGCAAGTCTAATTTCCCACAGGATATATGATCCAGTCTGTCCAGCTTCGGTTCTGTTGCCCCATTCACACTACATCAGCAAATTTCCCAGCCCCCAACTGGGGCTAAGTTTTTCCACTTCAGGTGGTAATCTTTGCTACTTGAGGTTTAGTCATTTATTTCCTTTTAAAAATCTTATTCTTTCCTGTGTACAAAGTATGCAAAATTCAACACCACCTGTCAGTACCCAGGGAACAGCTTTACAAAGACAATCTCCTTAGATAATATAAAACCCCATTGTTTCTTTTCTTTAAGCCATTAACTATTTTCATACCCTTTACATCAGCTGGGAACTATACATCATAGACAAAGACAATCTCATTTGTTTTAATGGCTAAGTAAATTCAAAATGGAAATGACTAAAGCAATTTGTTCTTCTGCTTTTTTAATTTCTGTCCCTTCATACCCCCATCCCCCTCACCACCACACCTCAACAGCCTGCCCCCCCCAAAAAAAATCCTTGCAGTCAAGGGCTAGACTTCTGGGAAACCAATGAATTCAATATAAATCAGGTTTAAGCAAATCAAGGATTTGGCCTAAAAAGTTCTTTAACTTCCTAGTAGTAGGTTAGGATGCTTTATTACCGCCATTCTTCATTATAAGACTTCAAAGTCCATCTTTCAAACAGTAATATCTTCTGTAACGGCCAACAGATAAAAGAAAAGTGTAATAGACAAATAATTGTAGAGGTTGCTGTTGAGCAATAGTTGTACCAGGTGCAGTGCAGGCAGATGTAGGTCAGTCCCCGATGGATGTTCTACTTTGCCATTTAACTGGGGCACACTAACCCCTGGCAGGTGATTACCAGTCATCTGCCATTCCTACACTTGAGTTAATCTTAACCTGCATTCTGCAGTGAGTGACTCCAGGTGGATTACCATTTCTTTGCAGTACTTCTTTGTACTTTAAAAGACAATCTAAACAGCAGTAAGAAGGATGACGTTATTTTTTAACCATCTAAAGATTCAAACATTTTGGACATGGATTAATCTCATTTTGTTCAGCTTTGTTTCCTTTTGCAGAAGCTTCTAAAGGCCTCAGGCACACGATTGCTAATATATCCAGGCCTGCAGAACAGCAGGTACTCACTTCATTCTTTCATTATTTTCAGGCTACTTGGCACACCTTTGACTTACCACGCACAACATTTCAATCCTGCACAAGAAACTGTTCAGAACACGCCAACAGTAGATTTTAATAAAGGAAGTACACAAGGAGTACAGAGTAGCTCAGAAAACTGCTCTTTCATTACCAATATAAAACACATGTCAAGCAGCTCTCAAGAACAAAGCAGTGGTCCAGCCTTCTGCCTAGAAGTCAGACAACTGCAACAGAATTGGCCTGCCCTGAACCTCTTACCATGAGATGCACGGCACTGGTAATATGGGGCTGCACTGTCTTCCACACAGCATAGACTCAAACATCAACTTAAGCATACCAGTTCATCTGATTCATAACCAAACATCTGTTATGTGCAGCTTGGTATCTACTGAACGAACTGAACGAGGCTTTCTCCCAGTCAGTACAGTAACCAGCAGCAGTAACCAGCATCTGTCTGAACCTAACACAGCTTGGTACTCTTAAGATGTTGCCACACAGCACCCAATACTATTCACTCTGCAAACTGGAAGGCAAACAAAAAAACAGATTTTTTTTTTTAATTTAAAATTATTCTATTTTACTGTAGTTCATAGATTTTAACAGAGAGAAATTCACCTCATGCAAACTTAGTGATATTTTTGAAAACATTAATAAAT
>VZTO01015045.1:9580-36059 GCA_013400615.1 Syrrhaptes paradoxus
TATCTCAACCCACAAGTCCTCTTTGCCATTTACCTCTTTAATTCTCTTCCCTATGATTGGGTGGGGGCGGGGACTGTGTGAGCGGGTGTGTGTGGTTTGGCCCCCAGCCGAGGACCAACCCGCCACAGCTGGGAAACTACAGGCCAGTCAGTCTCACCCCTGTGCCTGGCAAGATCATGGAGCAGAGCCTCCTGAAGGCTTTACTAAGGCACATCGAAAATGAAGGAGAGGTGATCGGTAACACCAAGGGCAAATCATGCCTGACAGACCTGGTGGACTTTTATGATGGAGTTACGGCATCCGTGGATAAAGGAAGAGCAACTGTCGTCATCTACCTGGACTTCTGCAAAGCGTTTGACACTGTCCCACACAACATCCTGGTGGCCAAATTGGAAAAACCTAGATTTGATGGATGGACCACCCTCTGGGTAAGGAATTGGCTGGATGGTCGCACTCAGAGAGCTGCAGTCAGTGGCTCAATGTCTGAATGGAGATGGGTGATGAGTGGTGTTCCTCAGGGATCGGTGCAGGGACTGGTGCTATTTAACATCTTTGTTGGCAACATGGACAGTGGGATAGAGTGCACCCTCAGCAAGTTTGCTGATGACACCAAGCTGTGTGGAGCATGTGACATGCTATAGGGAAGGCTGCAGGGGGACCTTATAGTGGCCTTCCAGTACCTAAAGGGGGCCTACAGGAAAGCTGGGGAGGGACTTTTTACAAGGGCATGTAGTAACAGGCCAAGGGGTAATGGATTTAAACCTGAAGGGCATATTTAGACTAGATATTATGAAAACATTTTTTACTGTGAGGATGGTGATGCACTGGAACAGGTTGCCCAGGGAAGCTGTGGATGACCCATCGAGGTGTTCAGGGCCAGGCTGGATGAGGCTTTGAGCAACCTGGGCTAGTGGAGGGTGTCCCTGCCCATAGCAGGGGGGTTGGAACTAGATGATCTTTAAGGTCCTTTCCAACCCAAACCATTCTATGATTCTATGATTCTCATACTTACAGCAGATGAACACAAAAGCAGAGTCGTAAGGCTGGCAAGAGCAGCCTTTCGCCTGTTGCACCTTGAGGAAGCTCTGACACCAGCTGCTCGGATTGGGTCATCTCCCAGGACAATGGGACCCATGCTCCATTAGACTTAGACAGCAATTTGCCGATTTTCACTAATGTTGAACTGTGATTCAGAGTGATGGGGGGGGATAAGGAAGAAAGTTGTAGGGTTGAGGAACATAAGAAGTAGAAAATGGCATTAGTCATCTTGTAGAAATGTTTGCTGTCTTTTTTTATTACATTTGTAATATTCCCATCAGTCTACAAGCACCAAATCTCAGCGCAAAATACATTTGCAGACAGTTTGAAGGCAGAGAGGATTACTAGATATAGCTGTATATTATGTGGGGGTAGTTTCCTGGTATCCCAACAACTTATTTTCAGAGCCATTAAAGTCTTCACTTGAACTTCTGGTCTGTCTTCAGTAGTATCAGCCACAACCCTCATTTCCATTTCAGATGCATGAAGGTGTCTCCAAGTTACACTACAATGGCCCAGCTCAGAGTATGTACATATTGGCACTGGATTCTTCCATATGCAAGGAAAATTTAGGGTTAATGGACCCTAAATCAAATACAGACTATTGTTGTAGGTAAAATAGCACGGCCTGCTGAAGTGTCTCAGCCACTGTCTATCTCTGTAACAGTGAAAGTAGTGCAGCTCTTATTATACTGAGGAAGAACTACTGAGTACTGAAGATATAATTTCCCCTATGCATTTATCCAGACTATTTGTTGTGTCCCCATATGTCTCATCCCTACTGTCATTCATATGTCTTTTAAAGCTCAATATTTTAAAGTCTCCCACTTTTCTCTACCATTTGAGTGCTTGGCTACCCATAGCTGTGTATTGTCACTGCTGATAAGAGATATGAAAATGAAGGTGCCATTCCTCTCCTGAGGAATAAGACCATTAAAGTACTAAATAGAACAAAACCTAAAAACACTCAAACGCTTCAATAAGAGAAAGCTGAAAACTCCAAAGTTCACATAAAAACAGATTGCCATAGCACAATTACATTTTAGCTAGTAATAAGCTACACAGTAATATTCTCATCTGAAAATGTGATTTGAAACTTATGTATGTGTACATATACCTATATATATGCATATTTTTCATCTGCATTTATATAGGCATATGTAGTACAGAGCTTGAAAAGAAACTTACTACAAATTTAAAGTGTATGCTAAAAAGCATTTTTTTCTAACCAACAGAAAATGAGCAGCATCTCTGCTGGTTATACTACAAGCCAGGCACAGTTTCTTTCTGAAGATTACAGAGTTTTCAACAACTTTGAGGAGTTTTAACAACTTTAAGAAAGTTCCACCTTTTGCCAGTTCCAAAAGTACTTTTGAAAACAGTACTTCAGCTTTCATGCTGATTTTACACTTTCAGCTGTGTGGCACCGTATCAATGCTGCCTCCAGAGTGACTTATAGCTCACAAATACCCTTTTTTATTATTATTTTGTAAAAAAAAATGAATAAAACAAATGTATGGGCATTTAAAATTCAGAGTCAAGCCTGATTCATTAGTAAAGCCTAAGTTTCAGCTGTAATCCTTGTGTTTGTAACGCATAATGTTACTGGGGTTTTTGTCTCTGCCATTAGAATTCACAACCATAATGCAGAGACAAATTTATTATGTGCTAAGATGTATTACCAGGGTTGCCCTTAAATCTCATCAGCTTAGATAACATCACCTCAAGATTTACACAGTATTCCTTATACTTCACATAAAGAATACCGAAAGAAGATATGACTGTTTTTATTCCAGTAACAAAATTGTCCTTGTAGAGTCATGCGGAGCAGCCCCATCTCTGTAGTTAGAACCCTGAAAACACACAAAAAAAGTGAATGCTGGGAGGAAAACTGAACAGAAGGAAGAAATGTTCAAATAAAGCAATTGGAGCAGCAGCAGGTATATATCTGTTGTTGATGGGTTTAAGAACTGTGAAGATAAAGCCAGCATAACAACAAAATTTAAGGAAGCTAGCACCTGTGAAAGTTTACAAGATGCAGACAGGAAAGGCAGGAGGAGAAAGACAAAGTTTCCAAAATAAGCAGAAAAGGCAGCTTTTGTACCCCCAGGGCACTGGCTGCCAGCAGCCCAAGACACATGGCCATTTCTTTTCCGCAACAGGACAGTTTGACTCTCCCTCCTATGCAGGAAAAGGGAATATTGCTGCTGTGAGGGGCTGGTGTGCCCTTCTTCTCCCCAGTTCTTCAAGTGATATTGCCTAAGCTGTGGAACAGATTTTAAGCGGGACCTCTTCTGGTGCACAGGACCAAAAAGTTGAACTTGCCTCTGCATTGCAATCACCAGTCGTAACAGCTGTCTGGGGATAACAGCATCACAGGCAGAGATGAAACAATCATGTAAGAGATGATGAATTATTATAATTCACATTTTCAGTGTCTTATAGAGACTGGAAGAGCTGATTCAGGCTAAATCCACAATTACCCTTGGCAGAGGATAATTAGGAAGGGCTCCTTATTAAAAACTATCCTATGGCTTCTGTCTCTTTCATGAAAAACAGCTTATAAAATGACAGGTATGACACTTATCAGGAGAGTGTCATCACAGGAGTAGAGTATAGGCATTAGAATTATGAGGTTTCTTTCTTGTGCAGTCACAGATTTGCTCTATGACCACAGTCAGCACAACTATTCTGTTGTGTTTCATTTAACCTCTCCATAAAAGAGGAAATTGCAGACACAGCTCACCTCATGATCAAGCTAACCTGCTTAATATTTGTAAAGTAGAGAGGGCAGAAGGTAATATCAAACTGCAGGGTATATATTATGTGAACTAATTCAGTAGTTCTTCAATAAATCTGTGTTACTAAATTAATTTCTGTGCTTAAGCAATGTTGCTATCAATTTGCAATTCTGCCAGAATATGTAATATATCAATATAGAAACTAAGTCTTTGTATTATGTTATTTTCAAAAAGAAAAAATATACATTTATTGCAGAAAATGCATGTAAAAAATAGAATAAATTAAAATAATACCTGTGTGCAAACAAGGACTTTAAAAAAACTTGAAGTATTGCTTCTCTTAGTGAAACATTTGGAGCTGCATAACGTTGAATTTAAATTTGTACATAACAACAATAGTTAATTTGACAGCCAGCTATAAGTATTTACATTCTGTGCTATTAGCTTTTCAAAACATAAATGTCTCGGTTTTACTTCTCATGTGGCATAAAAGTAACTTTTATAGGATAAAATTTGGTGTTCGACCCTCATCGCATTTGGACAGGAAGGAAGGAGAGTGCTTGAGCAAAAATACAGTCTCAGGGGCAGGAATTAGGTTTTACAAAAAAAGAGAAGTGAAAAAGAAAGAAAAGCTCCCTGTTCTCCTTTTGACTTACTGCACTTACTGGTGTACTGTTTGACCCCATTGTTAGGTTGTCTCTGCAAAGAGGATGAAGATAGCTGTCCTCATTTCTGGAGCAGCCCCCTGTCATGCAGCAGCTTTCAACCACCACACCAGCCCATGGTCACCTAGAAGTCTGAGTTCCACTTCTGTTGCATATGTGAAAAGCAACTAAGAAAAGCAACTCATTGCTCTGAATTCACTTGACTGCTGTCCTCAGGTCGGATGGAAAATTTTCAAGGGTGTGCAGTCCAGAGGATGCTGTATCACAGCCCCGACAGGCACAAGAGAACATTGCAGTTGCAGGGCAGAGTGCACAATTGTGGGAACCTGCAGAAACAAGCTGCTGCTGAAACTTTGGCTTCCTCCTTTTTCCCTGCCCTACCGCTCAAGGCTGCTTTGCAGGCTAGGCTGCTCTGCCGCTGCTCCATGAGAGAGGAGGGCAAGAACATCAGTGTATTTACCAGAGAGTGCATCATTCCCTCCTGCCCCACACATTCACGCTCCATTGTTAATGCTCAGGGGCTGCGTACAGATTCAGCCCCCCAATAAACACGCACTCCTCCTGTGGCTGGGTGGCAACAGCCCCCACAAAGTATGCATGGACTGCATAGGAGGCAGCACACCAAAACCTTCTTCCCTCTGCAGCTTTCCCAGCAGTGCACTGACCCACCAAAATTAATTTGACTGAATGGAGGGCTTCTCCTCCACCACCACTACCACCTTTTCTCTTGCTTCGATCCTATTTGTGTCACAGACTTAATTCTCATCCAGGAGAAAGGATGCTGTGGCCATGACTAATGCTGTCTTCTCATGGACATGTCAAACTGACCTTCCCCATCTCAGACAGGCTGGTTTCAGATCAGGCACCTACCAGGGAGCCCCATCCTGACACAAGGACAGAGCCTATTGATAGACTGCAGGGCTTGCTGGGGTTTCACCATTCATATGTGGGTTGTAAGAGCTGAAACCCTCCAGCATGAAACCCAGCAAAATATTCCCACCACCGCCACACAGACACACATACATAAAACGCAACAAATTTCACAGAGGATATGCAGAATGTGAAGTCAGGTTTTAATTAATTTCTTTATAAACACTCTAGCATCAAATCTTGTAACAAGAAAATACTTTGGGCACCCGAGGAAGCTCAGGATACCAAATCAGACGAAACAGGCTAATCATGATTTTGATTAATCTTTTATTGTTATCACAAGTTAAATAGTCAAACCTAAGTTTTTTCTCTTACTTGGGGAAAAAATATCAAGTAACAGGAGAGTAGGGGTCTACATAAATCTTTTTGATCCCATATGCATTTTCGTGTTTTAAAAAAAGGGACAACAATACTTTTTTTTTTTTTCCCTTGAGAAGATACTGTCAAGAACAAATCTACCATCAAAAATACGAGCAGCAGATTGGGGATCTCCCCAGTCAACATCATGTGTCTTCCAAGCGGGAGGAAAACTCCCTGTAAGGCACACAAGGAGTTTGAATTATTAAAGCTGAAGGAATAATCTACTCAGACTGATCAGAGCAGGGTTCTCTCAAGAAGTGGTGGGGTTTATCCACAGGCAAGCAGACTATGTCATACGTGAGCTGCATTTAAAGCAGCCACCAGCATATTTCCATATTGCTTTCTCAAGCAGAATTTCTACTGCTGCAAGTATTTTCCCAAAAGCCTCCACCACTCCACAACCCCCCCACTGTTAGAGATGTTCAAAAATCAAATGAGAAACTACAATTAGATTCTCTGGAGAATATAACATAATTTCCCTATCACTTCACTGATTCCACAGAAGGAATTTTTTTTAACTATATATAATTGCACCTATGAGTGCATAATGCTGCAAAATGAAAATCTATAAGCACAGGGTTTCCCAGGCAACCTCTTACCAATTGTCTGTTTCTAGGTGACACTGTTCGCGGCACTATAAAACATTGAACAGCCTCATCTGTCTCAGACTGAAAGAAGGGGGAGGAGGCAGAGGGAATCACCCCAACAAGAGGTTCATTCATTGAATACAGGAATGCTATGTGATTATTTTGATTCCTAAGAATAATTTTTGAGTTATCAGAAGAACAAATGCATGTTGTAAAGCAGTGAAGTTAAGTACGAAAGAAATTTATTATCCTAAATAATGAAAAGAAAGTGTTTCCCCCAGTCTCCTACAGAAAACATCTCTTATATTTAAAAAAAAAAAGTTTCCTGGCATCCCTGTGAAATATTTCTGGCTTCTTTCATAACTCACTTGTGTCACTCACATTTAGTATTATTTCCACCTCTTGAGGTTTCACAAGAAGAAATGCCAGTCACACTGCAGACTCATATATAAATAATCATGTGAATTGGAAACTACCTTGAAGAGACAGGCATCAGGGAAAGCAACACTGACATACCACCAGTCTCTTCTCTCCATGCCAGTTGCTTTGTTTCTGAATTCTCCAAGATAAGGGGCACAGGAATATGCCAAAGGCTATGCTCTCACCTGCCAGCCTTGCCTAGTGTTATCAGGGAGTTGGAAGACCCAATGGGGCTGAAAATGTGTGTTTTGAGAAAGTATTTACATGTCAGAGAGGTGCCTATCTGTGTTGATAACACAAGTTAAAAGCCAACTACTAAACCCAAAGGCTTTTCAGGTAGTGAGAACACCACCAGCCATAAGCTTTCCCTCACTGTCAAGCTTCTACAGCAAAAGCTCTACAGGACTCCCTTAAATGACATGGCTATGGAGGGCAGCACAACACAGTCATTTTTCAATTTTATAACAATACATACAAAACATTAGTTATAGTATGTAGTTCTATAGAAATAAGAGATTTTGGAAGTTTTAGGAAAAAAACCCAACTCTTCGCTCTGGTTTTATGTTTTTCTCCACAATACTAGTTGCCATGCAGACTGGCCCTAGCTCTCCTGGATTAAAGCCCTTCCCTGTCACCTACCTTCGCTGTTACCTACTGGCTGCTGGATAATACAGAGTTTAGACTGAATTAGACTCACAGCTGAGGAGGCCAAAATTAGGAGTCTTTTTGTGAAGAAAATTAGAGAAAAAATATTGAGATACAGCCCATGATCTTGCCAATATCACTCTCCCCTTGTAAAATGTTTTATTAGCTTAACAAAAAAAAAACTTAATGAAAAATTATCTCATTACAGCTGAGTAATCTTAAACCTTCTTCAAATAGTTGTTCCGTATATACAGATGGTCATAATCCTCAAAAGCCCTCTATTAATTACCTCAATTACATGTGCAAAACATAATAAAAGATTGAGAAGATCCAGGAAGGAGACAGTGGCTCACAGGCACAGCAAGAGACAGTTTTGATGAGTAGAACCCTTTACCTTTGTATCACACTTCAAACCTGGCCAGTATCAAAGGACAGAGAGGTACCACCATCTGACAGAAACTACACCTAATAGCTCGAAATTAAAGGGTGTTTCCATCTCAGACTCAAAGAGTGTCCTCAAATCCAAAATCTGGCAGCTGTAAGGTGTAATACAAGATTTCTGCTCCTAGTGAGTCAAGAGCCTATGCTACCGTATCATAGCGATTTTCACCAAGTTAAAGGATTTGCTGCTGGCTTCACCATCCTGCTGTAGGCAGTGAGCTCTGCTGTAGGCACAGGGCTGCCTCCTGCAACCAGGCACCCATGGCCACAGGTTCCTGTGACAGCATCACTGGGACTGGCACCACCAAAACAGCTCAGCTGCGCAGACATCTCTAGGGGGTTTTATGAATTAAAAACTTCCAAATTAGAAAAAGCAAATAAAATAACTGTTATGAAAATCCCATCGTTCCAGCAGCAGAAAAAGAGCTTTATGACTGATTTTTTGGCAGTAGTAGGTCTCTTTTGGTTAGGTCTCTTCAGTATAGCCTGAAGAGACCTAACCAAAAGCAGTTACCTGTGCACAACTCTGGCATTAGAGTGCCATTAACAGCCATTTCCAGTTCTGAAATTAATTGAATGACCAGAATCTCCTTTCCCTCTAGAATAAGATCAGTTACATTTTGATGGCTTGGATATCATTCTGAATACACCACCAACACAGTTAACAGGCTTCAGCATTTTATTTCTTTGCAATAAAACCCAAGCAATATTGGTATTACTGAGACCAACCCTGCTAGGGTACGAGAGAAGCACAGCTACATTAGTGACAGTACGAGCAGGAACTTCAAAGCTTAAGTGTTGTTTTTTTCCTAATGCTTCACAATAAAGAAAAAAGTGTGGCATAATTAAATACACCAAAAATTAGTTTTCTGTCAAGGGTAAGCAAAATGAACCTTAAATGTTATCATAATTACAGCTGATCTACATTCATTTCAGTTGTGGAATCTGGAGGGTTACTAAGTGGCAACATTAAAAAGCTGTAAAACTACGAAGTTATTATAGAATTCATTCACCTACAGAGGCAGCACAGCTTTCATATACAAATATGAATCATGTTCTCTCAACCAAAGCCTACTTTTTAATACAGAAAGCACAGCTGAAAGCCTTTTTTTTTTTCAGAAAATAACAGATTTTCCTTATTAATGAGGACATGTCAAAGGTCATTAGAGTTTTTAAAAGGACTTAATGCCATCACCCTGTGGATTTAAAATGTTTGCTTGCAAGGGAAATGTACTACAAAGTGCTGTTTCACTTTCTTATTAAAAGAAAATAATAAATAATTAAAAAAATAAATTAAAAAAATGACCTGGACAGCCAGAAGCCTCCTGCTAAACAGTTCTCTCACCAAAAATGCTAGGGCCTCATCTGCTGGGCATCATAAACCCAGGAAAGCTGAGAGACAAGCTTCCTCCTCTCCTGTTTGATACTTGGCTGTAGAATGAGAGCATGAAATAAGTGTAATAAACACAGGCATCTTTATAAGAGTGCCATAGTCCAACTCCACAGCGTCCTGCCTGTTCTCCAGCAGTTTCTTAAGATTTCAGTACTATAGTGATGGGATGTTTTTGCGTCTCTTACAGCCCTCTTGTCTTCCAGATACGGTCAGTAATAGCATCCTGGTATTTTTCACTCTGCAAAAATCTTCCCTTTGTTAGCCTGATTTGACATAGCACAAGCAAGAGACGAAAGCCTTCAGCTGGAGCAGTAAAAGCTGTGAAGTTGCTCACAGGGTGCACGTTTCCTGGCACGAAAAAGCAAACTAACATGTTGTGGTTTGATTTTTACCTAGAAGCTACCTCCACATCAGGAGGCATCATCAGCATCCACAGCAGTGCTGACACGGTGATGCTGAAGTAGCCATGACATTTAAAAGGGACTAATGTAGAATTTAAAAGTTCATCAGATGAAGATTTGAAGTCATTTCTTGATTGCTGTCAGTAAGTAAACAAGAACCTCCTCTAGAAGGCCTGGTCTACAGCAGAGAAGGTTAATGAACCCTCACAGGACAGACACAGCTTACACAGCAAGACTGCTTGTGCATTGTTACTGCCACAAATGAAATAACCTATATTGACTTGTTTGTCAAAATGAGTTGCATTTGCACTAGGTATTTGCTCTGCTGGTATAAAAATGCTGATTGTTTCCTTTTTTATCCCACAGCCCTCACAGATATCAGTAGACTTGAGAGAGCTATTTGCATCAACCTGTCCCAACGCCTTTTCCTCTCCCTTCTCTATTGTCTGCATTTCAAAAACTGACTCTATTTTTTGTAAGGCTGGTGGGTAGCCATATTTTTGTGTAAGTCCTTCAGCATTTGTTGTTTGCTGCCTTTAACAATGCTCTCTTAGGAAGCATTTTTTAGGGGCAGAGCTGAGGGAGGAGAAGTTTTTAAATTTTTATTTAGAGATCCCAGAAATTAATTTTGCAGTGCAATTCTCAGGAACAGGCTCTGGGTGGAAAGTTTTGTGGTACCACCTGGCACAGGCACAGTTCCTGAAAGACATGTAGGAACTTCTAACAAGCTGCTGTGGACTCAGGAGAATATTTCTTTCCCTGCTCACCTGTCTAGTCCAAAATCTAGTACTCATAGATTAAAATTTCTGATAACCCATAAGGTCAAGGATGACTGTCCTGAAGCTCGTTATATTATTTCATTGCTTCCAGTGTTCTTCTGCTCCCTCTTAATCTGTATTAAGGAGATTGCAAAGACAATAACTGCAGATGTAGGAATAGTAACCAGTCTCCCTGCACACTATTCCCTGTGGTATAAACAACCATCCTGCTATTTAGGGGGAAGACCATCCGAGTTTTGAAGAACACTTTTGTAACTCCTTATAGATCAGGGGAAGTGTAAGACAGAGGAAATATATTTATCAAACTTTGCATGACTATATGTCAAGCTCAGCACTTTCTTCACTCCATTCTGTAAACAGGCTCCAAGCATCTTCTTAAACACTGGCTTTGAAAATGCAATATCAGATGTCACCAACTTTCCCAAGGCCTTCACAGCAATAGTGCTAACTGCCTGATGATGCAAGACGTAACTATTCACATACAGTCTCTCTTCACCCATCGTTAAATTAAGGTCCGTAACAAATCACTTGTCAAATTGAATTAAAACGACCAGCAAGAGTTTTTTTCCAAACTTGCAGTTTCTTTTAACAACACAACAAAAAAGCCACTGTAATCAAACAAAAGTAATCTCTGTATTCTATGGTCTTTTTCATCCTTTATTCATAAGTGCGTTCTTCCCACATTTTAAGCTTTTCTTGACAGAACAACACCACCTAGTGACTGTGAGTGCTTACAGGAGCTTCTGGAAAACAGATGAGCAGACCTTGAAAAGAGGTCGATAGGAATAAAAAAGGAAAATCAGAGTGGGGAACAATCCTTTTTGCTATTTACATTGGAAAAATTTCCTAACCAAGCTGAAAGAAGACAATCTAATGAAATGCAAGAATTTTACAGGTTGATTAAATGATTAACAATTAAGTAAAAATATTTATCATCTACGATAAGAACAGTTAGGCTTTTAACTCGCACTATCTCAGATCAGTTTATTTCAGCAACAGCAGATTTAATTAGAGTTAAATTAAAATGTAAAATATTAAGGAGGAAATTCAGACAGTGTCAGGAAAACTTTCCCAGCAGTGGGACCTACTCACCGGAGATACAGGGTCTTGATTTTGTGCCATATTTTAAAATTAGGCTGTACATACCATGGAATTCAAGCCCATGTTTACCACCACTGCATATAGTCTAATGGATATTTTCTTTCTCAATTTTTTTTTGGCTCTGAGATATCCAAGAATCAAGATAGAGATCTCATTTGTAGGTAAGGTTCTCCAAATAAATAACATATTATTGTAACCATTATTAAAGTGTTTCTGTGATACCATACCACTACCCCAGTTATACTCTGTTCACTTTCAGAGTAATTTTACAAGAGAGAAATAAAAAAATAAAGCCTAACTCAATACATATTTTACCTTTTCCAAATATTACAGAAAAAGAAATAAAGCAGAATTTTGAAGATGTGTACCTGGACCTGCAAACTCAAATGTCATTATTATCTTGTGCTGAAAGTAAGCAGAAGACAAGACACATCTAGAAACCAGTCAAATGAAGTTTTTCCCAACATCATTTGTGCAAAGTGGACACACCCGGAGTTTTTAGCTTGATCAGACACTGAACACAGCTATAACTAACGCTGAGCCGCCTCACAAGTCTCTGCCAAAACTAATGGAGTAGCCAGACAACTAAATTACCTCTCAGTCCGTTTAACCTGGCAATAATGACCTTGACAGCAAGGGCTCTTTTAGAGAAGTTCACTACAGCATATTGTTAAAGTGCTTTACCTCTTAAAATGCTTGCTAAAGCATTTTCTCCACAGGTTTTTCATTGCTTAGAAGTACATTGAAAGGATCATATTTACGACTTTCCTGCCAATGAAGTTCAGTTCCTGGCCCTGTTACGAAACTTAGTGAATCATTTTTACCACAGCTGCCAGGGGGAATCCTTTCAGAAGGAACCACACATATATTACTGTGATTAAATATAATGGCAGCAGAAGGTAATAAGAAACAAAACCGGGTAAGAAATAAAGGTGCCATTGGGATGCTCTATGAAGAACATTGCATTCAAAAACCCGAGTAGAGGCCCATTGAACCAACACTTGTTTTGCTATAGATGTCAGTTAAAACAGGGTCAAATACACGTCACAATGCCCAGCTTTATCCTTATCTTTCTTAACTTCTATAAGATGAGATTTATTCAAATGAATCTCATTCTTTTTACTGTTTGCAAGAGTACAACACTGTACCAGTAACTCAATTTTGTATAAGAGGCATTAGTAACAACAACTAAGTCACTGGCAACCAATGCTAGCTACACTCAAGAAAAGTAAAATGTACACATTTCATACTGAATTTTTTAAAGAAAGCAGGTAAGACAACTTAGCATGCATCATTGGCAGGGTCCATCAGAAATATTCTCGAAGCTATTGAGTAGCACTTGGTTCTAAGCCTACAAATAAACACACTCCTACCAAAACTTATTTTCCCCAAAAAGCAGTGGTTGGAAATTGCAAAGAGGTTGTCCGGCAACAGACTACAGACTAGTTTTATTTTAACATGAAGATAAGGAGTCACAGTCTTATTTTGTAATTAAACTGTATTTTTCAGTGGTTAAACAAAACATGGACCTTATACCCTAAAACCAAATTGCCCAGCGATATTCTAATTAATTTAGTATACTGAATTATTTCTTTTGCCTTCCCCTGCCCTGAGCCCTAGCTTTAAAGTCAGCTCTCTGGACTTAATGATTATAAATGAATTTAAAAGTAATCTGAACTGCTTTTTCCAGAACAAATACTGTTCACCAGCCTCAATAATTTGAAATTAGCCTCCAATGTTTATTATTTTTGTTTACCTTCATAATTTTTACAGTTTCTCTTGTGCAAAGGAAATAAAACTCTACTTCTGACATTTCCAAAGTAGAGGCTGTTACTCTTCTAAGCTCCACAGGAAATTATTTAAGGATGAAATAGGCAGTAAGAGGGATTTGTCTCCCCATCTTAAAAAGCCCCCAAACTTCCTAAATTATCTATTCATGTTACAGAAGTTGATAGAAAACTTCTACTTACTTATCTTCCAAACCGGCCACTGTAGCTGGTCAGCCTCACCTTTGTGCCCAGCATGACCATGGAGCAGATCCTCTTGGAAATTATGTTAAGGCACATGGAAAATAAGGAGGTGACTGGTAACAGCCAACATAGCTTCACTAAGGGGTAATCGTGCCTGACAAACTTGGTTGCCTTCTACAATGGGGTTACAGCATTAGTGGATAAAGGAAGAGCAACTGATATAATCTACCTGGACTTGTGCAAAGCCTTTGACACTGCCCCACATGACATCCTTGTCTCTAAACTGGAGAGACATGGATTTGACAGATGGACCATCCGCTGGGTAAGAAATTGGCTGGATGGTCACAGAGAGCTGCAGTCAATGGCTCAGTGTCTGAGTGGAGACTAGTGATGAGTGGTGTTCCTCAGGGATTGGTATGGGGACCAGTGCTGTTCAGCATCTCTGTTGGTGGCATGGACAGCGGGATTGAGTGCACCCTCAGCAAGTTTGCTGATTACACCAAGCTGTGTGGTGTGGTGGACACCCTGGAGGGAAGGGATGCCATCCAGAGAGACCTTGACAGGCTTGAGAAGTGGGCCCCTGTGAACCTCATTAAGTTCACCAAGGCCAAGCACAAGGTCCTGCACATGGGTTGGGGGAATCCAAAGCACAAATACAGGCTGGGTGAAGAATGGATTGAGAGCAGCCCTGAGGACAAGGACTTGTGGGTGCTGGTTGTCGAGAAGCTCAACATAAGCCAGCAACGTGTGCTTGCACCCCAGAAAGCCAACCATGTCCCAGGCTGCATCAGAAGAAGCATGACCAGCAGGTTGAGGGAGGTGATTCTGCTCCTCTACTCTGCTCTCGTGAGACCCCACCTGGAGTACTGCATCCAGCTCTAGGACCCCCAAATACAAATGAAATGGACCTGTTGGAGCAAGTTCAGAAGAGAGCCATGAAGATGATCAGAGGGTTGGAGCACTTTCCATATGAGGACAGGTTGAGAGAGTTGGTGTTGTTGAGCCTGGAGAAGCCTCTGAGGGGACCTTAAAGCAGCTTTTCAGTACTTCAAGGGGGCCTACAGTAGAGATGGGGAGGGACTCTTTATCAGGGAGTGTAGCAACAGGATGAGGGGTAATGGTTTTGAGCTGAAAGAGGGTATATTTAGATTAGATATTAGGAAGAAATTTTTCTACTGTGAGGGTGGTGAGGCACTGGAACAGGTTGACCAGAGAAGCTGTGGATGCCCCAACCCTGGAGGTGTTCAAGACCAGGCTGGATGAGGCTTTGAGCAACCTGGTCTAGTGGGAGGTGTTCCTGCCCATGGCAGGGCGGTTGGAACTCAATGATCTTTAAGGTCCCTCCTAACCCAAACCATTCTATGATTCTACAATTTATCAGTATCCTGGTCCTCTAAATGTATCACAAACCTCATCACACTGCTAGAGGTTATGTCACTCTGCACATCTGGTAGCGTTTGGGAAGCTACAAGAGAGGAAGCACAAAGACCTCGAGTCTATCTCCTTTGATTATAGACCAACAGATCACGGTCAAGGTTAGTAACTCCAGGAACCTTGGTAACATTTGTTCTTCCTCTTTACACATGGCAGCTGAGTCCACAAGCAAAATAACCATAACCAAGTTTTGAAAAGAAACACAATCAACTATGCACTTTGGAGTCAACATGCCCCCCAAAAAAGGGGGGCAAACCCTGCTTCTGGACAGAAACACAAGGCATCATTCCTTTTGAAGCTTAAAAAGTTTAAACACAGTGCCAAATTGCCAGGAAGTTCTTCAGGAGGTAAATCTCCATACTGGTATTTTTAAAGCAGCCCTTGCGAAAAACAGTACCAACCTGTCCTGCAGACACATGACAACAGAGATGTTTCCAAGTTAACGCACATTGCATTCCTAGTTGTTTCTCAGAGTATACACTAAGTTCTTGCTGTATATCATGGCATATGCAAGCAGAAGTCTAGTTGCAAATGACTCAAGTTGCAGGCGTGGATATTAATACTATATCACACTGCAGGTCAAAACATTGGTAACAGTTACAGGTCTTTATGTTAGCTAGGCATTGTATTCTCGCATGCATGTACTACTAGGAGTTTGTGACTTAAATGAAAACAGGCTAAAGTAGTTGAGAAGAGCAAGACAGCTACAGGAGACTAGAATAGAAAGCATCATAATTTAGAACAGAGCAGAGTTACATAGTCTAGGGTTGCAAGTTATCTGTTTCAGTTAGGGTGTTTCCAGAGCAGAAGAATAAATGTACAAAAAATTAATCTGAGATTAAGATGGTCCTCTTTGGCTTCCTGACCATAATAACATCTACAACATTCACTATTATACTTCTTTACAGTAGCCCATTACAGGTCTGCTGTGTCTTCATATGGCTTTTATAGTAGAAAATTAATTCTAGTCCAGTGTATATGACCAATATGAATTATAAAATGACCGCTATTACATTATACCTGTAAAGCCTTAAAATTGTGATCTGGCCTGGGCATATTGGGTCTTCTATGCTGGCAGATAAATTTGAAGTGTGACTGCAGGAAAATATTTAAAACTAAAAACTAGACTTGGATTAAACTAGTCATATTTGGTAGGGAAAGAGAAAGGAAGAAGAAAAAACTCATTTAGAATCAGCCCAAAATACAATTATTTCTCTAGGACCTCCTTAACTTCCTTGATTGTTCTCTGTGATCAACTTCCAAATAAAGCAACCATTTTCAACTGAAAGAATAAAGCTTTAGTTTTCAAAAATTTCTGACCCAAAACTTCTGTTGGCTAAATACAAACCGACTTAGCCATACTTCTTGCTCCAAAACTGCTAAACTTACTCTTAGACATTAGCATTTTGCTTACCTTTAGTTAAAATAAACCCTTAAAATAAATGCAGCTACTTTTTTTTCTCATTGATATGTAGTTTTAACACATAGTTAGAAAGTTCAGCCGCAGCCCCTTTGTGAGTGCCTTTAAGTATCTGTAAACCATAAATAAGGAGGATAGCAAAGTGACAGAGGCAAGGAATTGGTTGTCTGCCACAAGAGACACCCTAAAGTAACCAGGTCCCCTTTTGCCCCTGCAAGACTGGTTCAGAGCTGTCTGAGCAATTACTGCATCTGCAGAAACACAGACCTGCTTCCCACGGTGCATGGTGTTACCTGCTGCACATCACAGGATGAAGGGGAGGGGGGCAAGGGGCTTTCTTGCTTGTGTAATCTTTTACAGAAATAATCTGAAAATTGACTTCAACTTCCAAACCACAGTCCTTATAGTAAAGAGCCTGCTACTCTGGAGTCTGGAGGAAACACAACTACTATCTTTAATGGCATAGTAAGCCTTCAGGTAGAAGGTAGTTTTATGTCCATCTTCTGTGCTAGGTTAGATTTAGATGTTGTATAGGAGGTCAAAGTACACAATTTAATGGCTGTTCCTGTCTTTAAAGATTGTATAAAGCCTGGGAACATCCTGAACTGAATAAACTGGCAGTCTCCCGCAAGAAACAGCAGAGACAAAGCAGCCCTGTCAGAACCAGGAGTTATCTGAGCCTCAGCTGAAATCCAGAAAAAGGACAGGGGTCAGATAGAGGCAGTTAACGGATTACTTCCTCTCCTTTCCTTACTTCAACATCTTTTCCCTTAGCCTTATAAATTCTACCCACTCAACTTACTCAAGATGTGCATGATTAAATTAAGCCAATTGGCTTTTGAACTCTTTGGATTATGGCAAGAGAATGTGATACCTACCACAGTCAGGACAAAAAAAAGTTAGAAGCTTCTGGCAATGACAAAAAAGATCACTTCTTTACAAATGGAAAAAACAATGCACAAGATTTGATCATAAAAGGTGACTGGTAACCAGCATGGCAACACAAAGGGCAAATCGTGCCTGACAAACCTGGTGGCCTTTTGTTATGGCATCTGTGGATAAAGGAAGAGCAACTGTCGTCATCTACCTGGACTTCTGCAAAGCGTTTGACACTGTCCCACACAACATCCTGGTGGCCAAATTGGAAAAACATAGATTTGATGGATAGACCACCCTCTGGGTAAGGAATTGGCTGGATGGTCGCGCTCAGAGAGCTGCAGTCAGTGGCTCAATGTCTGAATGGAGATGGGTGACAAGTGGTGTTCCTCAGGGATTGGTGCAGGGACTGGTGTTGTTTAACATCTTTGTTGGTGACATGGACAGTGGGATGGAGTGCACCCTCAGCAAGTTTGCTGATGACACCAAGCTGTGTGGAGCATGTGATATGCTATAGGGAAGAGATGCCATCCAGAGAGACCTGAACAGGCTGGAGAGGTGGACCCATGCTAACCTCATGAAGTTCAACAAGGCCAAGTGCAAGGTCCTGCACATGGGTCGAGGCAATCCCAAGCACAAATACAGGCTGGGTGGAGAATGGCTGGAGAGCATCCCTGAGGAGAAGCACTTGGGGGTTTTGGTAGATGAAAAACCGAACATAGGCCGGCAATGTGCGCTCATGGCCCACAAAGCCAACAGTATCCTGAGCTGCACCAAGAGAAGCCTGGCCAGCAGGTCAAGGGATGTGATTCTGCCTTCTACTCTTCCCTCGTGAGAACCTACCTGCAGTACTGCATCCAGCTCTGGGATCCCCAACACAAGAAGGACTTCAAGCTGCTGGAGCAGGTCCAGAGGAGGGCCACGAAGATGATCAGAGGGCTCGAGCACCTCCCCTATGAGGACAGGCTGAGAGAGTTGGGATTGTTGAGCCTGGAGAAGAGAAGGCTGTGGGGGACCTTATAGTGGGCTTCCAGTACCTGAAGGGGGCCTACAGGAAAGCTGGGGAAGGACTTTTTACAGGGGCATGTAGCAAAAGGACGAGGGATAACGGATTTAAACTGGAAGAAGGCAGATTTAGACTAGATATTATGAAAACGTTTTTTACTGTGAGAGTGATGAGGCACTGGACCAGGTTGCCCAGAGAAGTTGTGGGTGCCCCATCCCTGGAGGTGTTCAAGGCCAAGATGGATGAGGCTTTGAGCAACCTGGGCTAGTGGGAGGTGTCCCTGCCCACACCACAACAGTCCACAAAATCCACAGTTTACGCCAGGCACCGGGGACACTCAGAGGTTGAAAAGTTGGTACAAATTTTCTCTCTCCCTTCAACACATCAGCTGGTTTCAGACCTAGGAAGCAAAAGGTATATTGCACCTCTACTCTTACAAAGAAAGCAACTTATTTCTTAGGACAATCAATGCTAATGTTAATGAACAGGAATGACCACTTTAATTGCACAGAGGGAAAGAGTTGCAGTCAGATGGAACATGACTAGCACCTTAATTTTTCACAACCAAACTACATGTCCAACATAAATGCAGTCTCCTGGCCTACAGCATATAAAGTACACGTTTGTAAGAAGGATACCAATTTCTTCCTCCAATTTCAATATTAGACCTGATGCACTTCAGCAAAATCATAGGGAAAAGAGTAACGACCCTCAGTTCCCACTTCAGGGGGAAGATCCTCCTCACCACATTCCTGCAGTCAGATCCAGATAAAATCACAAGTTATCCAAGACAAAGAAGTGGTAGAGACAAATCCCGTATTAGCACAAATTATAGTAAAAGCACAGCATTTTTCAAAATAAATGCCAAAAAACATTCTCCACGTAATGAGCCACTGCTCCTCTGACATCCCAATTCCGGGAATGAGAAAGCTTCTGAAATGCCAGCCAGAAACAGCTCCAGTGCCTCTCCTCCATCCTGATGCCTAGCAGAGATTTTCTTAGCTACTGTCACTTTGTGGTTTTCCCTGATGATAGGGATCATTAACAAGATGAAATCTTTGGGGAGTGAAACTGCTTCCCTCAGAGGTGACATGGTGACAGATGGTGTCATTTTGAGTATTCATCAAAAGCCAAAAGTGATTGCATTTCCAGTGAAGTGGCAAAATGAGTGATGGAGGTCAAGGCTTGAAAGTCTTCAGAAGCAGCTGGGGAAGAGGGCAAATCAGGAGTCCTCTATGGAGATGTTGTCATTTCCCTTTGCTGTGTAGTAGCTGTTTTTTTCACCTGTAGAAAAAGACTTGCATACTAGAAACTGTCTACTTCGTGAACACATTGACACCCAAAGTTTGACAAAGGCAAAAAGCTGAACCTTTTCTGACCTTTCACAATTCATGGGAACAATACACAGCTGGAAAACAAAAATTCCAATAATTCCATAAAATCCACACAACCAGGTGTTCTCTATGGCTCACATTAAATATAGTTCAAGTATGAGCCAAAATAATGAAGAGGTTATGAGTAGTCCTGGAAAGACTATGGCAATTGAGAATCTGTATATTTTCATTTGTGCACAAAGTTCAGAAATATTTCATGTGATAAGTGTCAAAAATTTGCTTCAGTAGATTTTATGCTTTTAATAAATTAACCATAAGGTCTCTTTTGCAATCTCACGCTAAAAACTAATTAAAAAAATATATACTTAGTATTTACTGGAAAATTTGGGGCAAAATAGCAGGTCAGGTACCTAACTTGACTAATTTGTTTTTATTTTTCCTACAGATATTTTGTACACATCCAGTTAGAACTTCTTCTCTTTTTAGCCTGCTACGTTGGAGTTTTCCACTAAGTAAACGCATTCTTTTTCCCTTCTTGATCTGGGAGCTCTTTTGTTTGTTTCTCATTCACATTAGATACTCCCCATTTTTTACTTACAGTGTTCTCAACGACTAACTCACATAAAACTCTCAGTTAAAAAAAACTGACAGAAGATACTCCCACTGAGGGAGCTAGTTTTTCCTACAGCTGATTCCAAGAGAGAACAGGTGCAGCACAGCTAAAAAACAGCTTTGACTTTCCAGCTGTCTGCTGCCTCAACCAGGCAGCTCAAGCAGAACCGGCAGGGCACAGATTCTTCTTGGGAAAGGATTGTACCTTGATGGGCAGAGAGAAGTAGTAACATGCCAAGAATCTGTTGTCCAAGGACAGGGTCTGTGTATTTTTATATAAATTAAATTGAGTGCTAAAGTAGTAAAACATCTATCCCAAGGAAAAAAAAATAGGAGACGAAGACAGATTTTAAACAGCACTGCTTTGTGCAAATGAGCACAGCTCTGAATTAAAGACTTTTTAACACTTAAAGCTTCCTTTGCTTTTAAATCTTTAGATATCTTTTTCTTCTCCTCCTTTCTGATCCAGTGAGCCATTCATATCCCTGCTAAACTTTCTAGTGACTGCACCAGGTCCTGCAGTAGCCTGTTTTACATCTAGCCTATCTTCCTAATGATACTGTTCCAGAGCTAAGGTCCAAAAAGAAACATCCAGTGGCACTGGTCCAGAGCCTTTAGAGCTATACACTTTACTTCTTTTGTTATTGTTTGAATGTTACTGCAAACAGTACCAGCACATACAATAGTCTCAGGCAATGCAATGTCTCAGGCAAGTACAAGACTACTGAACTTTCTTGTCTCTCTTCTGCCTGCTTATAGCAGTCACTGAGAGCAGAAAAGCAGATGCCTTTCCAAAGGATGAGCAGCAGCAACTACTGATTGACTCTGTCTTCTACAGGTAGTCTCAGAAGTCACAAGGAAGCACTGATACACTGTGGCACTAAGCATACAATTAGAGAGATCAGAGATAATCATAGTTTAAAAAACAGCATAATTATCTCCTTACAGATGAACTTTTGATGCTTCAGTAGCTTCAAGAAAAGTCTCCTTGATCTGTTCTCTAGACACAACTCATCTCTGATACAGTCCTCCCTGAGTTCAGATGCTAACAGCAATCCCAAATGCATAACCATGAAGTTATGAGAAGCTTCATGGGAAAAGGGTGGTGAAACACTGGAACAGGATGCCCAGAGAAGCTGTGGATGCACCATCCCTGGATGTGTTCAAGGCCAGGCTGGATGAGGCTTTGAGCAACCTGGTCAAGTGGAGGGTGTCCCTGGATTGGAACTTGATGATCTTTAAGGTCCTTTCCAACCCTAGCCATTCTATGTTTCTATGAAAAAGGAGAGAAAGCAGAAAATACAAACAGGAAAGAAAGAGTACAACTGAACAACAAATTTTCAGCTTATTAGAACCAAAAAGATCATATTAAGTAACTATCCACACCATCAGCATGGATTTATCCTAGTTTTGTCATCATTAAAATCATTAAAACAAAGACACGTGAAGCAAGCAACATCATGTGAACCTTGTTTTAAAATACTTGCTGAAATATCTGTTAAAATGAAATCAGCTGTGAGGTCTGACTGCTATAAAAACTTTGTCAAGTTATTGAAGAGGAAAGCAGTTTCAAGTGTATTTAAATGCATCTCAATACATAATTAGCTCCTGCACATCCCTCATCTTCACACATCCTTAGGGGCATTTTTAAGTACCTGCACAGAAGGTATGAATGGGCAAAGCAGAAACTACCTTTGGTGAGAGCTGGGCCCACATGGGGCTGGGTGCTGTGCCTCTAAGGCCAGCGTCTACTGACTTTAAATGGGCTCCAAGTAGACCAGGGCCCTTTTTTTAATTAGTGGGCACCACTGGGCCACATGAGACAACGTGCACATAAGGGGCTACTTCTAAAGTGTAAGTGATAACCAGCCTAGTGATACTCAATTCCAAATCTGTGGGACTGGCCCAGGGAACAGCCAGGGGGGTCCCCAGTCATCTTGGAGTACTCCTCTGAATATATGCTAGTCCTGCCCAAAAGACAGAGTCTACACTTCCTGCTTAGAAACTGTAGTTGTATTCCAGACCCTGAAGTCAGTCTCCAGGCTTTCCAGTTTGAAAATCAGGTTGTGTCCCCCACATCATGCAACATATTTGCAAGCAAGGTTAAATAATCCACAGATTTGTGACAGCACTCAGTTTGGTTAGGTCTGCGCCTAGCACGTAGAGGCACCTGTCATACCTCCAGCAGCATCAAACTCGGTTTAGAAGTCTTCAGGTAGGGAGGAATTTGACCCAGCATTGTCTGAATCAGAATCAGATCAAGTATCATCCTAATTTTCTGGGTCTCTAGCTAAAGAAATGCCCTTTTAAGCATCTTTCAAATGATGGTCAAGTTTTTCCAGGATACATGGGGGACCATGCATTGTTCAGAAAGCACAATTTCAAAACAGAACATGTGTGTCTCCATGGGAGAAGATAACGCAGCCTCCAGCCCCCCCTTCTCTCCTTACCTTTGAGAACCGTAGCGCTCCCAGGCGTTCGCACTACCCAGGGCAAGCCCTTCCGATGGGTTGTTGGGCAGCAGGTGCGAAGCCTCCTTAGACTTCCCCAGCACTTTCAACACATGCCTGTGGAAGAAAAAAAACCAAACAAACCTGTAAATGCCATGACAGCCCCCAACCAGACCTAGAGGCCGGAGTTTGGAGGGCACACAGAGACACGCTGAACACGCAGAACAGCTGCTGCAGCGCCTGGCACCACGAGCCAGAGATGCTCCCTTACCCGTGGACAGCCGCAGTGCGGGAGGTGAGGCCTCCGAAGCTGCCAGCAATGGTGTTTATTTCTACCTGCTTCAGAGCCAGTGTGCCATCCACCCCAGAGTCAAACATGTAATCAGAGCGGTTTATGCCTAAAAACACAGACTGGAACAGAGGGGAGGTGACGTGGGTTCTCCTGTTGCCTTTAACTGCCAACCCCTTTGACAACCTCGCTTCAAAATCCTCCTGCAGCAGATCCCGTCACCTTCATTCTGATAAAAACTTCTGCAAGACGTGCCTGTGGGCGCTTTGGCCCTCGCTCAGGGCCCACAGCCCTCCTCAGTACTCCTGGGGCATTAACAACACTCATGGAGTAAAGGAGCTTCTGCAGGGACAGCCTGTCCGGTGCAGGTCCCAACACAGCGCACGTCCTTGCACTCTCCCGAGGGTCCCAGAGGACAAGGACAAGCCTTATTAAATCCTCCCAGTCAAGGCCTGACTGGTTCCAGCAGCACTAACCAAAGGGCAGGACTGTCAAACAGGGCAAGGTCCTGAGCTCACAGGCTGCACCCAAGACATCGTAGTGTCGGGAGTGACCAGCCTGGCTACAGGACAGCTNTTCCTCTCCAAAAAAAAACCTTACCAGGGACATTCTCCAGCACAAATAGCAGGGCTGTAGCTAGACCAAATCCTACGGCACTGTCAAGCATCTCACTGTGGATGCATTCTTCATCAAGGGCCACAGTGCACAACACAAATCCAGTTTGCTCAGCACAGCCCATGAAAAGCACTGCTGTGCTGAGGTGACTTTCATTTGCAGGGCAGAGAAGAAAAAACACAGAAACACAGCAGAACTCTGCAGATACAGGAAAGAAATCAGAAGTCTCTGTGCCTGCACACACACTTCATAGAAGTTTCAACAGCTTCATCAAATTCCCCCTGTCCTGTTGAGCTCTAAATCCCACACAGTGTGGTGCCAAGTGCTTCAGTGGCCCTGCTAGAGCAGGTCTAACTTTTCTTCGGGGTCCTAAACCCCCAAGACAATTGTGAGCAGCACATCTAACAAGCTGCCCTGAGACGCTGTGCAGGAGTTGGCACAGGGCAGGCACCTGAGTGCACACAAGCCCCAAGCGCCGCATTCCTTAACCACAGGTTTAAACATGCCCCTACATGCTGTGGTTGCAGCCAGCTCTGGAACAGGTACAAGCATTAAGCAGCTCTGAGGGGTTAGACTTTAGCAAAACAAGAATGATGCTGGAAAACAGTCTCCTTTAAGCTGTCCCAGTGCCAGAGAGCCATCAGCACCTGCACAGACAAGCACTGCAGAATGGGCAGCAGGAAGGGAAACGGGTTTCGTGGAAGCATCAGCCCTAGATTACGGGGGCCACAGTCACAGATGGTTGCTCCAGAACAGAGCAACAGCCACAGATTAATCCAGCAGAGCTCATGAGCTAGAGCTCACCAGTCCTCCAGAGACCAGGGTTTGCACGTCACCTTCCCAGCACGGCTGGGAAAGCAGGGGACAGGGGGTGACTGATCTGAGATAGGTGTGAAGGAAGGAACAAACACCTTCCCTTTGTAGTTGTGGGCAGGCAGCAGAGCTGGTGGTTATTGCATAGCCACAGGAAGACGCAAAACAGGAATAAAAGAGACGACTAAATTGAGGACTCAAAGAAGTCTCCAGCAATATTAATTTAAGGCCCAGGGGCCAACAAGTTCACAAGTAAGAATTCTCAAGCTTGAAACACTGGCAAAACTGAAGATCACTGCAGGGAGTCAACCCTTGGCCAGATGTCCCATCTTCTGAGGCCCAAGGAGACCCCAAAACACAGAGACTTGATGGAAATTAATCTTGGGACTAACAACACAGCAAAGGAGACAACTCCTGGAGAAGACAGGAGTGTCCTTCTCAGCTTGAAGGACATGAATGGGTGGAAGATAGGAATGCCTGATGGGTGATAAATGCTTCACACTTGAAATACTTCATTAAAGCGCAACACGCAAGAAACTTACCTGGCCAGAGTACACTCCAGGAATTCTTTGTTTTGGTTAATAGCATCCACCAGCAAGTTCAAATCTTGCTGAACAGCGTAGTCTTGTTCAAACAGGGCACTGGGTACTGTGGACAGGAGCAGCGTGAAGGGAGTGTAATTCACCATCTGCAAACAAGGATGTGGCAGCAGGTCTCAGCACGAGGCTCCACAGGGCTGTAAACCCACCCTGAACTACACAGTATAAGCAGGGCTAAAGAGATGCTTCCTCTGCTTGTCTGAAGGTTCAAGCCACCTCAAGTGTCCCACCCCTCTTGGACAAGGGTATTTCATCCTCTGCAACCCCTCACGGCATCCCCATCCAACAGCTCACCCACCTTCCAGCACCCCCACCCCAGGCAGCTCCTGAGAGTCACCACGGGTAACCTCACGCGTCGGCCAACCACATCACCATCGCCTTGTCCCAGGCACGGAATGAAGGCTGACTTGGAGCTGGGAGCATACCAAACCCAGAGGTCTCTCAGACACATGCTACCCTGGTTCCAAGGATAATATGGTTGGCAAAAGGCTGGAAGGGGGATGAACACCCCCAACCCCACACACACTGGGCTCCTGGCAATTTCCAGAACTTTTGCAGATCTCTACCTCCTCTTGCCAAAGGGGGAACTGTATTTCAGGGCTGTCCCTCAGGGAGATGCACTCATCAGCGCAACGGGCTGCCCGTTACAGCCCCCAGGCCAGCCCCGCTCCAGCCACGCAGCTGGGCTGTCCCTGCAAAACCCCGCGTGTAAACCAGGGCTCAGCGAACCCAGGGCTGGCAGCCAGCTCCTCCCCGCAATCCTCTGGCTTTGCTGACTCACCCCCGGCCAGCACTGGATCCATCCCGTGCCGGGCGCTGGCACTGACATCCGAGGCGCTGGGCTCACCCTCGGTCCGCATCAGCACCCCCGCCAGCAGCGCCGCACCCACCGCCGCCACCTCCCGGATAGCCGCCTGGTTGCGCAGGACGTCCTCCCAGGGCGCAGTCGGGGCTAGCGCTGAGGGGGCAGAGCACAGGTCACCCACCAGGGCCCCGGAGCCTCTCCCGACACCCGGCCTAGCCTCGATGCTCGGCGGGGGCAGCCCAGGAGGGCTCGGAGCTCAGCGAAGGCACCGCAGTGGCGGATGCAGGCGGCCCCACACCTGAGGAACGCACCTCCACACCCCAGCCGAGCCCGCGGCCTGTCCGCAGCCGGGCAGGGCCGAGCATCCCAGCCGCACCTCAGGAGCCGGCGCTACGGCCTGCTCCACCCGAGGCCGCGGGTCGCCTCAGGAAGGCCCGCGCGGGACCCCCGCGGCGCTGCGGGGCACGGGCCTGCGCTGGGCCGGGCCGCGACACCCCTTCGCCAGCAGCACAGCAGCCAGGCACCGCACGGCCCGGTCCGGTCCCGATCCCGGCCACCGAGGGGAGCGCAGCCCCATCGCCCCTCTACCTGCAGCCCGGTTGTTCCCAGGGCCACCCTCTGTCCCGCCAGGTCCCTGCATGGCAGCACCAGTGGGGTCACCTTGGCGAGGGCTGCAGCCCACCGGTCCCATGTCCCCAGCCACTGGCCCCAGCCCCTCATCCCACCCTGCGAGCTCAGGTATCTTTTGATGGGCC
>VZTO01015048.1:3886-33143 GCA_013400615.1 Syrrhaptes paradoxus
ATTAATATGCAGTTCATTTATTTGCTTATAGCTTGCGCTGCTATATGGATGATTTTGTGAATTCAGATTTGGTAGACACATTTATAATGGCTGTAAAGGTTACAATGGAAAACTGACTGGAAAGGGAGTTGCACGGTTAAATTAAGAAGTGAGTCTGAATTGTGTATTGCTGGAAGTTGGTGGCCACCATCCAGACACAGGAAAAAAAAATAAATTTAAGAATCCCTGCACCCTGCTGTTTTTTCTCTCTCTTGGAGGTTTCCAGTCTGCTATGCATTGATCACAATGTGTCCCAGGTTTTTTTCCTTGTACAGCAGTCTCAAATAGGTTTTATCCTTATGACATACAAACAGCTGGTTTCAAGCAGCTAAATGAACTGCTTCTGTCTTTAATGCCTCTTTGTATTGCTACATTTTGATAAATAAAAAGTAGATAGGGCAGAAGAGTGATTAACAATAATATTGTATGCTTGTAATTGAAACATTTTGATGCCTACTCTTGCAAGAGTTTGATTTTTTTTTTTTAAGTGTAAACCTACAATCCTAAACGGATACTGGCCTGCTATTTTGTTACAATGTCAGGTTTTTTTAAAGAGGTAAGAACATATACTAGACGTCTGTTAAAGTATAGTATGTTGAACCTGGTACACTTCCAGACTGGACTACTTGAAAGACAGAAAGAAATTCCATGCCTGTAAATCCATCAAAAATTCAGAATGAATGAAATCCCAGAGTGATTGTGTCTGTTTTCCATTTATTATATATGCTATCCAGCACAGACAAGGATATTATAAAATAATGTAATGCATAAGTCATAAACTAAAATTTTGTGGGGGATTTTAATTAATGGAAAGAAAAGCTAAGCTAGTATTTCAGACTATGGCTCATATTCTTTGAAGTCACGGACTCCTGAACATGCAAAGAAACTGAATCCTCAACTGAGGACAACTGGAACAGCAATGTTTTGTCTTGATGTGGTGATAAAGTGCTACTCCAAGTGAGTAATTTCCTAGAAGACATTTTCAGCTTTTTATACCCTGTCCATGTTTATATCTTTTAGTAAACAAATAATGTACTATGTCGGTAATTTGGATTTTTCAGTGTTTGTCTTGCCAATAGAAGTTACTTTTTCAGGTTATTCTAAAATTCTGTTTTAGCCTCAGATCTGTTTTTCCAGAATTTCTTTGTAAAAGTGAGATGATAATTGGTTTCGTTTAAAATAGAAAGAGAAGAAGAAATCTTGTGTTACTTTATGGTGTTCACCATTAAAGACATGTCTAAAGTGCTAAAATTACTTTTAAAAAGCAGTTGAGAGCAAACTTCCTAGCAGATAATAGATTTTGAGCAATGCGCTTAATCGTTAAGTGCAAGTGTGGGTCTCATTCAGCTGCTTCAGGTTTCGAAACTATTTGGCAATGGAAAGAAGTGCTATAGGGTCAAGGCTCTGGTTCCCTAAAGTAGGATTGTCACTGTTCCCTGGGGCTGACCCTAGTCCTAGGGATGAAATGACAGAATCTGTAGCCTGGCTGTGAGTAGCAGGTAGTGCCAGAAGATAGTAAATAGCAGCAGGGTGTCTATCTACTCACCATATGAGAGATAACACTTGAAAGGCACTGCTGCTAGTATGCTGTAAATAGAAGAGGCTGGAAGATAAATTTCTGCAGCGTCATTTTAATTTTTGCTGTGTGTCTAAGATCTTTGAAGTTGTTCTGGCAAGTGATGATTGGGTTTGTTGTTAGGTATCTCAGCATGTATTTGTTATGTTTTCCAACAGATGTGAAGATTGCAAGTGAATTGAAGTAAACCATTTAAAAATATGCTATGTTCTCTAGTTAGTGGAAATTAGAGGAACGTGTGTAAACTTTAAGCACTCACCACCTGTTTGCAGTACAAAAAAGCTGACAGATGCTGCTTCCTTTCTGACCTTCTCTGGAGACATTCANGGTTAGTAATTATCACTGACGATAATTTTGCCTTATCAATCTCTCTATATTTATCTAGTTCTCTGGATACAAAATGTGTCCAGAGTACAACATACATGGGCACTGCAGGGAAGCAGGGGTGTAGTGACTGCAGGAAATTAAACCCAGAGAGATTTGCTAAGAGCAGCTGATCCCTGGGATAGTGGTTTTTCAGAATTGATTAAAATGTGGGCCCTTAAAAATGTTAGGGGTGCAGAGTACTGTAGAGTAATATCAATCTACCAACAACATATTTGCTTTTCCTGCAAGTTTCTTTAAACCAAGGGGCTAGAGTGCACTTCCTAACTACACTGCAGTTCCATGTCGGGAGCAAAAGCCAAGTTTCCACGATCCTGGCTTGCCTGGTTCCTTTTGTGCCCTGGTTTTTATCAGGAGGAAACACTGGGGGAAGGCTTAGAAGGGGGCTCTGATGCCCTGTGGTCAGGGCTCTGGTTTGCAATAGTACAGTAGGTCTCCAGGGCACACTGCTGCGTCTGCATTTGATGCACTTCATACCTAGCTGTAGTTTTCTTCACAGGCCCTTTTTTTATAAACCCAGAGAGCACGGGTTCAAAACCACTTTGCTGGACTGTGCTAGGGATGCTGTTTTGAGGCTACTGCCAGCATCTCTGACAAATAAACTGGGATAATAAATAACCTATTCATCATTAAAAGCAATTAATATGCAGGGAAAGACAAATATTGGAGGAGACTGACTGAAACTCTTCTGAACTATGAAAATTTAAGTCTGGCCAGGGCAGTCTTCTATGTGGAATATCTATTTTCCAGTAATCCTTGCATCCTCACAAGGTGTTCATTGCTGAGCTCTTATGTAGGTGCCTGGTTAACTGCAGATAGCTCAAGGGAACACACCGTATTTTGAGCATTAGACCTTTATACCTCTTGCCTCATTGAGAAAGGAGAACCAAATGTGTTTCAAATGTATGGATGGATACCTCCTGGCATGAAGGTAATTGTTCAAAATATATCTGGTGCATAGAAGCTGAAGCTACCTGGCTGAGAAAATTGATAGTGAGTGACAGTAGAAATGCAGACTTTTATAAGATGATATTTACCATTACTACTCATATAGAAATACTCTGTGATTACTGTGTCAATTTAGTGATGTTACCATGAGTGGCTGTATATTTTTTCTGTGCTCTGTACATTAACATTGATCCCATGAAATCTATTTGGAAATATATTTAAGGAACTGTGTAAATAATTTGAGTTTAAATATTTTCATATTGATTTATATGTAATTTATTGTATATATTTAATATGCACTGTGATTAATATGCAGTTCATTTATTTGCTTATAGCTTGCGCTGCTATATGGATGATTTTGTGAATTCAGATTTGGTAGACACATTTATAATGGCTGTAAAGGTTACAATGGAAAACTGACTGGAAAGGGAGTTGCACGGTTAAATTAAGAAGTGAGTCTGAATTGTGTATTGCTGGAAGTTGGTGGCCACCATCCAGACACAGGAAAAAAAAATAAATTTAAGAATCCCTGCACCCTGCTGTTTTTTCTCTCTCTTGGAGGTTTCCAGTCTGCTATGCATTGATCACAATGTGTCCCAGGTTTTTTTCCTTGTACAGCAGTCTCAAATAGGTTTTATCCTTATGACATACAAACAGCTGGTTTCAAGCAGCTAAATGAACTGCTTCTGTCTTTAATGCCTCTTTGTATTGCTACATTTTGATAAATAAAAAGTAGATAGGGCAGAAGAGTGATTAACAATAATATTGTATGCTTGTAATTGAAACATTTTGATGCCTACTCTTGCAAGAGTTTGATTTTTTTTTTTTAAGTGTAAACCTACAAACCTAAACGGATACTGGCCTGCTATTTTGTTACAATGTCAGTTTTTTTTAAAGAGGTAAGAACATATACTAGACGTCTGTTAAAGTATAGTATGTTGAACCTGGTACACTTCCAGACTGGACTACTTGAAAGACAGAAAGAAATTCCATGCCTGTAAATCCATCAAAAATTCAGAATGAATGAAATCCCAGAGTGATTGTGTCTGTTTTCCATTTATTATATATGCTATCCAGCACAGACAAGGATATTATAAAATAATGTAATGCATAAGTCATAAACTAAAATTTTGTGGGGGATTTTAATTAATGGAAAGAAAAGCTAAGCTAGTATTTCAGACTATGGCTCATATTCTTTGAAGTCACGGACTCCTGAACATGCAAAGAAACTGAATCCTCAACTGAGGACAACTGGAACAGCAATGTTTTGTCTTGATGTGGTGATAAAGTGCTACTCCAAGTGAGTAATTTCCTAGAAGACATTTTCAGCTTTTTATACCCTGTCCATGTTTATATCTTTTAGTAAACAAATAATGTACTATGTCGGTAATTTGGATTTTTCAGTGTTTGTCTTGCCAATAGAAGTTACTTTTTCAGGTTATTCTAAAATTCTGTTTTAGCCTCAGATCTGTTTTTCCAGAATTTCTTTGTAAAAGTGAGATGATAATTGGTTTCGTTTAAAATAGAAAGAGAAGAAGAAATCTTGTGTTACTTTATGGTGTTCACCATTAAAGACATGTCTAAAGTGCTAAAATTACTTTTAAAAAGCAGTTGAGAGCAAACTTCCTAGCAGATAATAGATTTTGAGCAATGCGCTTAATCGTTAAGTGCAAGTGTGGGTCTCATTCAGCTGCTTCAGGTTTCGAAACTATTTGGCAATGGAAAGAAGTGCTATAGGGTCAAGGCTCTGGTTCCCTAAAGTAGGATTGTCACTGTTCCCTGGGGCTGACCCTAGTCCTAGGGATGAAATGACAGAATCTGTAGCCTGGCTGTGAGTAGCAGGTAGTGCCAGAAGATAGTAAATAGCAGCAGGGTGTCTATCTACTCACCATATGAGAGATAACACTTGAAAGGCACTGCTGCTAGTATGCTGTAAATAGAAGAGGCTGGAAGATAAATTTCTGCAGCGTCATTTTAATTTTTGCTGTGTGTCTAAGATCTTTGAAGTTGTTCTGGCAAGTGATGATTGGGTTTGTTGTTAGGTATCTCAGCATGTATTTGTTATGTTTTCCAACAGATGTGAAGATTGCAAGTGAATTGAAGTAAACCATTTAAAAATATGCTATGTTCTCTAGTTAGTGGAAATTAGAGGAACGTGTGTAAACTTTAAGCACTCACCACCTGTTTGCAGTACAAAAAAGCTGACAGATGCTGCTTCCTTTCTGACCTTCTCTGGAGACATTCAAAACCCGCTTGGATGCGTTCCTGTGCGATCTGATCTAGGTGTTCCTGCTCCGGCAGGGGGATTGGACTAGATGATCTTTTGAGGTCCCTTCCAATCCCTAACATTCTGTGATTCTGTGTGATTCTGTGACTCTAAGTCATGTGTTACTACGGAGGGAGTGTTCCTCTAACATAGAAAAGTTATTTATGTCCCAGGGTAGGTGTTTTTCAAAGTGATATTTCAAGTGCCTTCATACAAAAAAAAAGGTAAGTGTAGTTTGCCATAGTCAACTTGTTAAATTTTACTCTAAATATTTTGGTAAAGGGAGGAGAGTTTTGCTGGATATATTTATTACACTTAGTGATGAGGTAACTAAAGCAATTGAAACCTATAAGCAGAGAAAGGAAAATGGAGGATAAAAATGATGTTAATAGTTTGTTTTCTTAGCCATCAGCTCCTGGCAATATGCAATTGCAAGGAATTATCTTTTTTTTTTTTTTTTTTTTTTTTTTTTTTTTTTTTTTTATTTTTTTTTTNTCCAAGACTGAGCGGTAATAATGGTCCACAGAGGAATACTTTCATGTATATTGATATGTGAAGAGCTGATGTAGAGGCAGAAAATGGATTGTGTGCTACAACTTTAGGTTGCAAAACCTAGATCAATAGTTTTCTTAGGTAGAGAGCTTTGGTATTAGTTAATCCATAATGCCTCCTTTGGGTGTTTCGAAGTGTTCACCATGAGAAGCTGCAGTATGAGTGGGTGGATCTGGCAGGAAACTACCACTTATAGCCTAGAAAAATGAGCTCCTATGATATAAAAATAGATATAAAACGTGGCACAGAAGCTCTTTTGTCTCTTGAGATTGGCAGGCTTTCTGTGAGGATGGAAGTCCATGTGAAAGTGCTTCTTGGAGGTATTGATCAGAGGTTTACTGGTTATTCACTGAAGGGAAGTAAAACAATAGCTGTACAGTGGCTTTTGAGTCAATGGGGATTTGGGAGCCAAAAAATACCTCAGCAATAACTGAAGTCTAATAATGCTGTCAATTGAGCTAATCTTACCTTAAACAAACACAATTCTGCTCTTTTAAACAAAGCTTAGTTACTTCTCAGAAATACTTTGTTAGAGGATTCAATCTACGTTTTAAAGCTTTCAGAACAAATCCTCATGAAGCATGAGAGAATCATTGAAGAAAAATTAAGCCAGATTTTTGGGTTTGGTATGGAACTGGACTCATCTGTTATTTCAGCACAGGCAGCAGTAGAGCAATTTGGAGGACAATACATGGCTTTGTTTTGTATTGGAAAAGCCATTAGTTATCTGTGTCTCATTCTTGTCAAGTTTCTTTCAGACTGCTTTGTGAGATCTGAAGTTTCTGATGGGTCTTAGTAACCACAGGACAATGTTTTGGATTCTGGATTTTTTGAAGATAGATGTGTCTGTACCTCTGTGTTTCATAATTTCATTAACTCCTGCTTTTGAGGTGAAGATATCCTGCAAAGCAGATATGGTGACACGTAGTCAAATAAGTGTAACTTTTCTTGAAAATAACCAGTTTGCATATAATGAAGCTTTTACATACCAAAGCTGCAATAAGCATCTGTAGTAGGGAAAAATATATGTAATCAGTCTAGTTTAGTCATTAAATATTAGTCAATTCATAAAGCTTAGTGAGCTGACTCTTCAAACCGCTCCATTGGTGCAGGCAATCTAGGCAATTCCCAGTGTGACCGCTGGCTTCAGCTGCTCCTGGTGGCTTGCTGCGGTGCAGGGCTCAGCATCCGCTGGCTCTGCATCCTGCTGGCCCTGCAGGATCTGTGCATGAACTGTCACCAGGCTCAAGAGCTCGCCCTATGAGCAGAGCTCAGGTGTGTTTGCAGATGCCCGTGGAGAAACTCCATCTGCCCCGGTAGGCAGAACCTTCTTTAGTCCTTAAAATACTCTCCTCTGCTGCTCTCTATTGACTCATCAGGAGATGAGAATTTATCATTTAGGACTGCTTTGCTAGCCCTGTGAATTAGGTTCAAGTTAGATACATTGTGGTGTCCTGTCTGCTAAGAAATTTATAGACATCCCAAGTTATGAAAATGCATAGGAATACTATTGGTGGCTTTTTTCAACATCCTGTAATGTCCCCAAACCTTACCTTGGCTTCAGATCTTGGAGGATGCGTTCTCACGGTCTATTGTAATCTGAGGTGTGATCTCTGGTGCTAAGTTAAAATAATTTCCCCCTTTGTGGTGACTGGAAAGTTCCCACATGTTGAAAGGAGCATTATAACGTGGATGTGTTAAGGTTGAAATTCATGCTATCTGAATGACTGCTTAATATCAAAGACTGCTATATAAACTGAGTTCAGGATGAAGCAGGGGTTTCAGAAGGCAAACATGGAATGAACCTTGCTTGGTTCTATATATGGTAATAAATATTTAGGGCATACACACTGAACACAAAAAATCGGGAGTCCTTTGTGTATTTATTCCCTTTAAACCTAAATAGTCAGTCTTGTCTTGAAGAGGGAATTTCATCACTATGAAGAAGGCAGTGTGATGTTCATCTGCAAGCCATGGATTTCACCCCAGAGCTTTTCTCCAGTAATTGAAGAATAATTCTTCCAAAGTACGTAAGTGGATTGCTTATTCCATAGCACCAACACTGGTCCCTATAAAATTTAACAGTTTGGAATTACATTATGTTGACCAAATGTAAATATGGATATATATAAAATAATTTATGTAGCACCTTGTTACGTTTGTGAAAGACTATTCACTGGATTCTTGTATTTGCAGGTGAAAGTGACTGTTAGACCATCTATTCTCTGGCCTTCTGTATATTGCACTTCATTCATTCTCACTGCTGTACTCTTGATCCCAGTATACTGTGTTGGACCAAACCATGTTTTTATTGACTATTAAAAAATGTAGTGTGCCTAACTCTTCTCAAGAATCTCTCAAGTTTCTCAAGAATTGTTAAGGTACCTTTTAGTTTTTTGATGGTTCCTCATCTAATTGGAAAATGCAGTCTCAGACACAGGTGAGGTTCTCGTGGACCTTTGGCTCTCATCTGTGGTTCTTGATAATGTCAGTGGGGTGTAGTATGTCTTGGGCGGTCTGATGTCTTGTCTGTTTGCATGTTCTTGGAACCTCAATGTTTAGTATTTAGAAAGAAGCATATTGCAATGTATCATCGCTGTTATCCATTGTTCCATTCCTACCATGGCATAATCTTTATTATTCTTTCAAGCCTCAATAAAAACATTAAATCTCAACAGTGATTTTTATTATTTAGAGTTACATTGTATCAATATTCATATGTACTGGAAATCTTATCCTAGTGTGGCTTTGGGNTAGCTAGAATATGGTTATTGCATAATATTGGCAATGCATCTGTAGGTGACCCCATTACAGCTGAGCAGTTTACAATGCCTCCTACAGAGGACAAGAGGATTCCCATTAGTTTCAGTGAGGTTTAGTAGATGTCCTTCAGTGATATTTAGCTGGGTCTGGGAAAAGGGCTGTATCTGTAATGGTGGTCAGACTGGCTTTTTTTTAGAGTTGTGGGGTTTTGGTTTTTTTTTTGGGGGGGGGGTTTTGATGTTTGTTTTGTTTTGTTTTGTTTGTGTGTATGGATTAGCTCTACTACAAATTACTTTCTTTGCTGGCATATGAGTCCTGCAACTGCTACTAAACCAAGTGTGATGAGGCATGAGTGCATCAGTCTCACACAAGAGATCTGCCTCCAGTGATCTACCTCTGCTCCTGCCTTTTTTGTAACTTGTTTCTTCACTCTAATTGCATGTAATGAAGAGTACTTCCCATGGGGCAAACAAGTCCTCAGGCAGATTTGTAGAAGAGTTCCACATCTCAAATAAATCACACCACATTGTGGATGCAATACATGAAAGTATATGCTTAGCTTTAATAAACAAACCAAGAAATTACAGAGGATTGAAATTATTTTTGAGACAAATAATTTAATATGTTCAGAATCCAATCTGTACGTTTAGTTTTAATTACATATTTAATACTGTTTCTCTAAAAATGAGCAATTCATGGCCTACTGACATTATAATTAAGAAAAGATTAGGTTAATACCATTAATATTATTAACTGAAATATCGTTTGAATCAGATCTTGAAGTGTAATTAAAAAATGCTGTATAGTCGTGGAGAACATGGTTTCTACAGATTTTTCTAATAGTATACAGAGCTGCTATCTACCAAACCAAGGCTTTTAATCCATGTGGCAGATTGTATAAATTCCAGTGACTAAGAATGATTTTACAGTGCAGTAATCTTGGTTTGGTCATTCGGCCAGATACTAGGCAGCTACACAAGATTATTTTTTAGAATTGACTTGTCTTATTTATTTATTACTGCTCCTTTATTAATGTCATAACTGTATCTCACTGGACAGTCACCTTTCTGATTGGTTGGAAAGATTCTGTAAAGTACAACAAGCAACCACCGAGCTTTGTGCTTTTGTAAGTTGTTACCTTTGAATTACAGACTGCACTGAGTGTAAAGTATGCTGCTCTGCTTAATATCAAGAGTGTAAGGGGCCCTGAAACAACAAGGCTGTTTATATTCTTCAAGTGTTGATATCCAAGGAATGCCTTAAAGTGAGGTTTGCTCCTGAACACAATTTCTTTATAGCTCTCAGATTGTTAAAATGTTGTAGACAAACATGTGGAACTGTGCTATGAGGGTCAGACTTGAAACTATGTAATTTATATTGTTTCTCTAATACATTGACAGGGTATTTTGCATCCCCAGACCTTGTTGATGCAGGCCTATCAAATCTGTCATCCAAAATATGACTAGATAATTTGAAAAAATGAAGGTATACTTTGTAGTGCCCAAGGAATAGTCTCTCTTTTGGCATAATATATTTTTAGCACTGTCAGACCTCCTCATGATGTTTAAGAAAGGCACATTTTCACTGCATATATTTGCTCCTGGTAGAATTAAATTAAATCAGAAAAACTGTAGAATATATTCCATGGTAGTTTTAAAGTACTGGATTTCTAAATTGATGAGTATTGTGTTAAAATCACATCGTAGGGATTCCTATGTAATAGAACAGTCTGTCAGCTGTGCGCAATGGGGTGCATCTCATCTTGGAAGTAAGCTTCTCCCCATTTGTCCTACAATATATCAGCAGGGAAGATTCACCCTGTGCCCCAAAGTAAACATAAGTTTATATCAATTTCTTATGTTCACACTTACTAGTATGGAATTGTGCAGGAGGCTGCCCTGCTCAACACTCAGCTTGATCACTCATTCACTCAAAACCAAAGCAACAGGCTTCAAGTTTCTAAAAATTACCTCTTTGGGGGATTTCTCACACAATGGACCTGATTTTGTGTGTGTGTGTGTGTGTGTATATATATGTGTGTATATATATATGAAAAACATTTAATATATTTAATATGATATATAGGCAATATATATAAAGCTATTACCTAGCTTTAGGTGGGTGTAACCTTTGTTGCACTTTGTACATTCCCATGTTTTATGTATGAGAGTAACTGTAGTAGCTCACATCATCTGATACAAATTTAATGTCACATTGACAGTGTTCAATTTATTATTAATTTTCAGTGCCTTCCATAACAGTGAAAAAAACCAAAACACCCCACCAACCACAAATAAACCGTGTCCAAAAGTCCCCTGTCAAGCAATGAGTAAATTCCTTGGTAGGAAAGGATTTGTGGTCCAGATACAGGAGGAAATTTGAATACCCCAAAGCTTCTATCCCAAGAAAAACAGAGCGCTAGTCAAGGTGAAGTGAATTGTGTAAGCTTAAAAAGGAGAGTCAGATCCAAATGTAATGAAGTTAAAAAATGTTTTTTGTGGTTGTTGAATTAGAGGGGTCTAAATTATAATTTTAAATTCTGGGTTAGATCTGGTACTGAATGATACAAGAGGCATTGTTATATTTAGTTTTCACATAGGTCTTCAAAAAATCCGTTCATTTTCAGTAGAGTTAGTGTACATGCATTAAATTATCCTAGATAACCATCAGTTCTAGATCAAAGCAGTTAAATGCTTTTGGGAAGGACAAAGATGAACTAATGTTTTCTGAAATGTATTTGGATGCTCTCTGTTAATGTGGGGTTTGTTTCAGCAGTAATGAAATCTGTGATGGCTCATCTGTTAGACAAAGATTTATTTTTTTTTTTATCAGTCACAAATAGCTATTTTATCTGTGTTATTTTCAGTTTCTAACAGGTCTTATCTTTGGTTTACAGCTATTCATAAAAATATATATTGTATATGCATATCTGTACATACATGACACGGTATTTGTACACGTGTGGCAGAGATGACGTGCGTTATGATCCTGCACTGGTGAAGTCACTGCAGTTGTGCCATGAACATCCACAGCAGCAGGCTGAGATATGACATTGCATAGTGGCTAGTTTCTGGTAGAAATCGGTGAACTGCTGGCATACTGTCACCTTTTCTGTCAGTCTGCCCCACAAACACCTCCCCCTCTCTCTTTTCCGATGGTAGATCAAGAATGACTTTTTCCCCCAATTTTTCCAGGGGATTGTATCTTGTTAGTTGGTGTAGGAATGTTGCTTGCCAGCTTCAAAACTGGTAGAAATAGGGAAGCCTTCTATGGAAATGCTGACACAATATTATCTATAGCATAGCAGTGTAAACCATCTGTTTCCAATAAGGTGGTTATTATCTTTCCTTGTCAAACTTATCTCTATGGAAGTATTTTGCTCTTTTCTTCAATGTTTGTAACATACAGGAGTGCAGTTACTGACATGATAACCATCAGACGTCAGAATGAGCTGTATGAAGGATAGGTTTTCCCTTTTGATACCGTGCAGTTAATATATCAATTTATGTGTATTTCATTGCCAGAGGCAAAAGGCTATGTTCCTTTTTATATCTTCCCAGTTCATCAGTTTGGGTAGTTCGGGAATGCAATGCAGAGGACCACACTTAGACATGCATCTCATTCTGCAGCTCTTAAAATTGCTGGACATCCACTTGTTTAAAAAATGGTGCAGCAGATGACTGGAGAGCTATTGTGAACCATGGTAAGACTGTCAGTGATGATGTTGATCCATTAATTTCAGTGCAACTGGACCTGTTCACAGAAACTAAGGGTGAGGTTCTATATACTTAGTCTGTGAAAATTTGTTTGGTTTTCTCTTCTGCTCACCTAATACAGTTCTGTCTGTTGTCTTTGTCACACATAATAGTCAGATTCATGACAACGGGTAGATTTTAGGAGACCATAAACCTTGGAGGGTTTTGGTTTAAATTCTGAATAAGGTCCTAGTGAATAAAAGTAAAGAATTAATTCATACTGTGTTGCCAACTCAGTGCTGAAGGCCTGCTGAAGGTATGAAAAAAGTCTTGTGAGTGGTCTAGAAGTATAAAATGATGTTCTATTACCTGCATCTAGTATACTTTGCAACATTACTGAAAGCTTGAACACTCATGTGCATTTTTGAAAACAGTCGGGCAGCAAAGCACTGTACCAAGGAGACGTGCATTAGTGTGTTAGCAGTTCCCTTTTAGGTCACTGTTTTCTTTAAGGCAGAAGTTACGTTATACTTGAAGGCAGTTAGAAAGCTGCTCTTGAGTACTGGCTGTTCATAGAGTATTTGGAAGGGCTGCACATGTGCGTGACAGTTCTGCTTGGCTTGAGATACAGAGCTTGGTCTCACTGCATGTATGAGGCAGAGCCTGGCTTGTTGTTTCTATCTTGCCTCTGTGTATGTGCAGATCAATTGTGTGGCTTATGCATTGTAGGTCCACTATGGGACACTGTCCCTGAGGGTACTCTGTTGGGGTCTCTTTCAAAAGCACTAGTGTGCATCTTCAGTGTCTGAAGTAATCACTCCTTACTTCCTGTAGGGCATTTTATTTTAGAAAAATTATATAATGTTAATAAGCTGTTAATGAATTTGGTTCTAGGTACAAGCCTACTGACCTTGTAGGATTAACGAGATTTTAAAAATAATGTAGTAAGGAAGTATTTGGCCTTATTTGCATGGAAGATTGTTGGGAGTAGCTACACTAGCACAGAGCAGTGGTGGAGAAGGAGTTAGTGAGGAAGGGCATTGGAAATATTACATTTCTTCACTAGTGTGAGTAAATTTAGCAGTAGGACACTGTTTTGGAAATTATCACAAACCTCTGGTGTACATTGTGGATAGATGCCAGCTATTTCTAATCCTCTGGCAACTTTCTTACTATGGAATGATAGATATCTATGNGAAGATCCAGTCTCCTGACAGCTACTGATTTTCTCAGAGCTGTGACTCTTGGAATCAGCTGAGAATGCAACACCATACTTCCAGCCTTTTTCTTCAAGTGTAAGAAATACGAGTACCTTAGTTGGTGCTCTTGATAACTGTGATGAAGTACAGCATCCCAAACTCATTAACTGAATTTCAATAGGCAGTTAGAGCAAAACACGTTAATTTGCATGTGGACATTCAGGTCCTGTTTAACAAAGAAATGGGAATAGTGACTTGGGCAATAAAGCCAGCTCTTAAAGGACTTGGACATAAACTTACAGGTTTTGAAGAACCAAGATTGTGATCTCACTCCTGTCCTCTTGAGCGTAACAAGCACTGGACTGTACTGTTCTTGCCCAGAGCATGTTCCAACATATTTAGTACTTTGCTGAACTGGATTCCTATTTCTAAACTGATGTTAAAAAATGGCAAATGGTTGTCTATTCCTAAATCATTCAGAGCCTTTTTTTTTTTTTCCTAATAGGATGAGGTATTGTGGATTGCTTCTTGCTATGGAGTTACTGATGCTTACAAAATTTTTTTCTGAGCAGTTCTTGAATGGGAAATTGTCATGTTAAAGTATCTTCTTGATGTAAGGTGGTGAAGTAAAACAAAAGATATAGTTTTTTTTCTTAGGGAAAGAAAACAAAGTTTCAGAGGAGGAATTTTGGGTTTAGAGGGAGAAGATGAAGTGAAAGAGTTTTGTGGTTCAGAAAATAAAATTATGTAGAAACATAAAAAGACAGGAGATTAAGGTGCTCTTTGAGGAAAAGTAAGACCTTGAAGAGCTCAGGTGAACTTGGGGTAAGCTGGAGTTTATCTGAACCAAGCAAAGCTTTATTTGAGCTTCTCTGGGGAGATGCATGAAAAATACCAAAGAGAGCTGGTGAATGGAGTTGTATCATGTTTGTATACCAAGCTGCTGCTTCAATCACAGAATATTGCTTAAATGCAAAACCTGTGATAATTGCCTGTTCAGGTAGAGTCCACAGGGCCCTAAAGAGGACCTTTAGGTCCTTTATGAAAAGTCCTAAACTGTAAGACTGAAAGAAGTACTTGGGCTCTTATTTGTTGCTTGTATTGAAGTCTGAAATTCTGAAGTGTGAAAGATGCGATTGGTGATGTGGTGATTTCATGTGCCACAAATAGTAACTTCTGACAATCTACTGCATTGGAGAGAAAAAATCTATAATGAAAGGTGTTTGTAAGGAGCTGAAGTGATGCAAAGTATCATGACATTTCAGTGCCTTGAAATGTAACACGGCAATGGTTTGCATGTGTTAAAGCCCACTGACATTAATGGATGTCTTTTGATGCCAGTGACTCTGTCCCCAAAGGCTTATAATTTAATAGTGCTGAAGACTAAATAATAACAACAACAACAAAAAAGGGAGTCCTTTTTTTTCAGCTTGGGTACATGCTACTATCATGTAATTTTTGAGAAAGGTAAACTAGGACAGATATTTTCACTGGTCAACTGAGTCAAAAGTGATGTGCGGGATTCCTGGCTTCCATTTGGTGATTTCCACTTCAAAGACCAAACCAGGTCTGGTCACAGAAGAGCCCACTGCAAGTCAGGGTTCCCTGTGTTGTTTATACAGATTTCTGAGTGCAATGAAAATATTTATATGAGCATCAGGGCATAGTCACACTACTGTGCCTGTGTACCCTGAATTGTTCCCTAAAAGTTCGAGTCTAATATCTAAGTGGAGTTCCTTAAGCATGGACGCTTCTCTCAACCCCACACAGATTTTTAGCCTTTACAAAAGGGAAAATAAACAGCGGTTCTGTGTTTTATGCATTTATATGCACCTGATTGCAGCTCCTACCTCTGTAGTGAGAGTTAACTGCTGCAAAAGGATGTCAGTATTAGTAGAGCTTTGCTTTGGAAAAAAATGTTCTTGTAACTTGGATGCTGCCTTCTTGGGCTTTTAAAAGCTCATATCAAAGAAACAACAGTAGGATAAAATTAAAAAGATCTGAAAAATGATAAAGTAGTTCTGAAAGGAGGAACTAAGGGAAATGGAAAGTAGATTAAGTTCAAAGCAAACAGTAGCTGGAGGTGATGATGGCTGTTTTGTTTTAAACTACACATCCCTACTTGAATTTTAATTCATTCAAAACCTTTTTAGAAGAGACTCTTTGCCTGACAAAAGTTTATAATGCTCTAATGCTTCATCCCTGAAGTATGGAAGGGATATCCAATGAATAAGAGCAGGAGAGCCTGCAGGAAAGCCTTTCATTTCCTCTGTCCCAGAAACTATAAGCCTGCAGGAGAGCAAAGTAATGGATGGTATGTATCTGTTTAAAGAACATTTATCAACATTATACATCTAGATGACAGGGTGGATAGAGTTTCTTCTTTGCTGACTTTTTTTTTTTTACATTCATTGTCTATTTTTTATGCTCATTTTTAATATGTATGGACCAAGAAGTGGGACAATACCAAAGCCAAGTTAAAAATGAAATAAAAATGCTTCCTTTTATTCAAATGCGGAATGCAGCAACAGAAAGTCTCCAGATAGGCAAAGATACCTCTCATTCTTCTTTCACGCTGGATTTTTCTTACAATGCCTTATTGACTTTAACAAGGTTAATGTTACCGTTTCCCACTGTTGCATAAAGGAAAAAAAAATGTTTTTGTTAAAACTTCCTTTGCAAGTTAAATGAAGTTATGCAACACTCTGAAAATGAAGTAAGTATATTTTTCCCCTGGCCTAGATCTAGTAGGAATTAAATTAAAGTATGTTGGTCTGCAAATATGAGAGTTCACTTGAAGATATCTTGTGAGTTGCGGTATACAACCACCACCCTATGGCAGAGGAGGCTGCTTATAAATATCTGTGTTTTCCCTAGTCAGTCAGGATACATTGAGGCAACTTTGAGGAGGTCTCATGACTCAGTAATGATTAAAAAGATAGAATTGGGTCAGGTCAATTAAAATGTTTTTTCTCAGCTTAATTTGGATGTCTGTTTTTTACAAGGCTTTTTTGGTATAAAGATCTCTCTAGCAAACTCTAGTGCTTTCTGACTAAAATACATAATTTCAAACATCCTAAAAATGAAAGGAAGAGTTTTAAAGTGGATGTATCTAATAAAAGCACCTTTCTTGGCATTTCAGTAATTCAATGCTTTCTAATAACAAAAAAAAAACCCAAACCCAAAATTGTAGAAAAATTCCTGACCAGGGTTAATTGTCTTTTATATTGTCTCAATAATTTTCTCATCCCTAACCTCTACTGAAACGAACTACATTCTGCTTGCTTGTTAGTTACTGACATTGGGTTTTTATAGGTACTCAAAGAGGGAAACTGCTTATTGTTCCAGTATCTGTAAGTAATAAATAGGTTTAACTTGTCTAGAAGTTAAACTCTCTCTTGGACATGAGATGCATCTAGACCACTGCCTCTTCCACTTGCACACATGTGTGATTGACTTCAGATTACACTTCATACTAGGCATTGTCTTCATAACCTTCATCCCTGATGCTGTGCAGAAAGCAGCTAGGATGCCCTGAGGGCTCCAAAGCCTGTTCCATGTCATCTCAAAATCAGAAATTGCTGACCGAGCTGTCTGAAGTGTGGTAAAGGTAATGGTAGCAGAAAAGAAACAGAGACCTTGTTCCTGGAATTTCTTGCTTACCATTCTTCTTTTTTAAATTCTCAGAGGCCCAGAGTTTCAGAAAATGAATAGCTTTGCTGTACAAACAGCATATTATGAGTATAGTTTTCCAGCAATACCTTCCTACTCCACCCAAACACTGGGTAGTTTTTGCTTCAGTTTGAAATGCTGAGCCTGTTGGAATGCAAGCAATTTTAATTATGGAATTGAGTTGTCTTACTAATTACAAATCTTTATTTTTAGTTGAAAAGAGGGTGATATTAGCCAGCAAGGATGCATTTAGGGGATTACTTGAGTCCACTTCGCAAACCGCGATGTAGAAGAGCTTTGTGGAAAAGGCAATGTGTAATGATAGGTTTCTATTGAACTTTGATGTGTATAGCTTCAAAGAATTGAGGATATTTGGGCAGCAGTAAGTGTGTTTCTCTTAGATGTAATAAGAAAAGACATCCATACGCATTTTGTGTGACTTCAAAGGAGCTAAATCCTACAAAACAAAGAAGGCAAACCAGTCCTGTTGCAATGCATGGTTATTTTATCAGTTAGACTTTGAGTATTACAGCATACATGAAACTTGTGTAAGTTTGGATAGATGGGTACAGAAGATAAGATCAGACTTCAGTTGGGGCTAGCTATTTAATGAATTTCCCCTTTGCTGTTGAATTGGTTAAATCTGATTGACTTCTACAGTGAGATAACTGGCTTGCTTCACAAAAGAAGAGAAGTGGATGCTGTTTACCTTTAGTTTAGCAAGGCTTTTGTTGCCATCTCCCATAGCGTCCATAGGCAAAAAGGGGAAATACAGACTGAATGGGTGGACAACAAGGTGAATGAAAACCTGGTGAGGCTATCGAGTTCAGAGAGTAATGGTTGGCAGTTCAAAGTCCAGCTGGTGGCTAGTGAATAGTGACATTCCTCAAGGGTCAGTGCTGGGGTGGTTATTTCAGAACTGGGCTGACATGGTGCAATCTCACCATGCTCAGCTTGTCACTTGGGCAATTGGCTTCTGGCTAGCTGGACAACCAGGATGGCTTCTTGTGAATCACCAATAGATTTACTACAGGTATCCAAATGTACTGTGGGTGGAAACCATGTCTTGCTGACACTGGCAGAGGAAGCAGCTGAGAGAATTTTCTTCACAGCCAAATGTATTATTTTTTACTGATGCACAGCAGTCCGAGACTGGACTTTCAAAAGACCAAAATGAAACATTCATGGATTCCAGAACAGTAAGCCAAAGTAGACAGGAGAAGAATATTACATTTTCATTGTAATCTATTTTAGACGTAAGTTTAAATATATCAGGCACTTAGGTATGTTCTGATAAGATATGCTTCAATTTATAGCAGCAGCAGATTGGGCAGAATTCCCACAGCTGGGACACGTTTGCTTCCAGAATGAAGCTTCTTACATTTTAGGAAATGTGCTAATTGCAGTTTTAGTTCTGTTTGAATTTTAAAGATAATGGCTGTATTGCCAAACTTGTGAGCATTCAGCAGTGCTGAGCCCTGGCCCTGTTCTGCCTCCACTGCCTGAAATGCTTTTTCAGGCGTGTTCTCTTTGTAAACTCCCCACCAAAAGAATCTGCTCTTTCTGTGGGACCCGCCTGTCTTCATGCAAATGAAAGTGATTCCACTTAAAAATGTCATCCCAGAGTCAAGAATGTGCTCCAACACTTTGCTTAGAAAAACAAATGATCTCTGTTGCCTCAAGCCTCTTTTGGAATAATAAAACATAATCATTGGCCATGATAAGCATGCTTCTTAGGTTTTGTCTGCCCTGAGTCAGGAAGAAAACTGTGGTACAGGCGGTTATAGCTAAACTGACTTCACTGTAACTACCTTGAACGCCAAAGTCCAAGCAGGGTGCTTGTGGCCGTGTGGGCTCCAGCAGAGACCCGGGCACCCTGCACAGACCGCAGCACTGGACGGATTTGCTCCAACTGCTGAGATCTGCGACAGTGTTTTCTCAGGCATGTGTCCCTGAATGCCTCCCCGTTACAATCTGTGCGCAACCTTAGACATTTGGAAGTAATTTTATTTCCCACTGTATGCTTGAGGCTTGATTGCTGTCATCTGCAAGTATTTCTGTAAGTGGTGCTGGCAGATCAGGCTCTTCGCACTCCGTCCTTCACCCTGTATCTCCTACAGGCACCAAGCAACATGTCCAGCCATCCTACTTGGGAATCAAAACAAAAACTAAGTGGAGAAGCAGTTGTATACTTTGGATATTGAATTCATTCAGAGGAGTCTAATGGTATCCCAAGCATAGATTTTCCTTTTCAGTTTTCCTTATTCAGACAAATTTGGAATCACAGTGCTGAGTGGAAAACAGCGTTATTTATTTTGGCACAATTTTCTGGAATAGACAAAACCCGGTTTCCAGATCACACTCAGAGAGCCCTTTATTTGTGAGTTTAACTGTTCTCCCGAGTCAAGGTGTATTGTTTTTCTGATGCTTTTTGTCTCTGGACTGTTGTTCAGAGTTTGGAGGTTGGATTTTCTAGGTTGATGAATCTCAGAGGGTGAACTTTCCCCCCACCCCCCAGTGTCAGCCAGAAGCAACTGGCCAGCTGCAAAGTGTATGTCTTTAGCATGGCTTTGGTTAACTGCTATAGCAATTTCAACAGTTAATTAAGTCTCTACTTGGGAGCTGACTTGCACCTTGATACTTAGCAGTATTTATTCATACTTAACATTATTTGTGAACTCTGGTCCTAGAGGGTTGACGCCCTCAATCACATTGCAAACTCATTTGGAATTAAGACCATTCAATGTCTTTTGATCTATGGAATGCTTTTAAAAGTACTGATTTATTGTCAACTTTGCAAATTATCATCTAGGATTTTTTTAAGTAGGAATGAATTAAAAATGCCACCTCTTTTCCGAAGAAACAGTTCTGATAAAATCTGGTTTCCTACAGATTTGTGTTTTAAACTGTGCCTGCACACATTCCCAAAAGCATAACAGCAGCGATTTGTTATTATCCACTTTTTTACAACGGAGCCTTGGTGGCACTAGCTTGGAACTCTCTTCTCTTCCTAGCTGTGTATGTTCACAAAATCTGCAGGAGCACAATTATCTTAGTGATCCAGTCTCTCACAAAGTCTCTGTCAAACCTGGCTGAAGTCAGCCACTGAAATGAAGTAGGCTTGGGGCCATAGATATCATAGTGCAGCCAGCAGGATCGCATAAGCCCAATTTCCTTAGGAAACCATGGGGTAAATGCAAAATGAAATGTTCGTCCGGACCTTCAGCTGTCATAAAACAACACAGAGCCACAGACTTTGAGAAAGTCATCTTCTTTTAGACCAATGAATGTCTGTTCTAGTTAATCTTTTAGACAGTCTAATGAATAAATCCTCTGCGTGATACCTTTGATGAATCTGTGCATGTCACTCATTGCTTATTCTCTTGGCTATGCAGGGAGATTTAAAATTAATTTGAAGCCACCAAGAGAACGTTAATCTTCTGCAACCATTAGTGAGTTAACAATGTGTTAGGGACGGTGCTAGTGGTCCGTGTTTCCAAGAGAATGCCGAGTTACTTGGATTTAAGTGCTTTGTTGTACTGTAGCTGTTTTATAAAGTTCATTGAGATGTATGATGCATCCTGAATGGAAATGTCTAAATGCAAATTTGATTTCATTTTGACAGTCAAATATTTCATATTGAGTGAATTGTGAATCAGTTCAGTCTTTTATTAGTAAAAGATTCCAGGTTCATCCTCACGTGTGTAACCATAAAGTACTTATGTAAACTGTGTCAATCTTCATTAACAAGAATTGTTTCTGTGCGACAAATGCAAAATAGGTTTTGTATTTATCAGCACTCCTGAAAAGTATCTGATTTTCAAAATAATTGGTGTTTACGTTATAATTTGCATGGTACAATAATTTGGATAATACTTTATTTATTACCACTCAAAAGTTATCAAAAGATAAACAAAACAGGCAGTCTGATTCTTATTGGAGTAAATGAGAGGGTTTTTCCATTGATTTAATGGGAGCTGGATCAAGCCCCAAATTATTATTGCAACAGGCTGACAAGCAAAGATTATTAACACCAAGGCCCTCTTGTCCCTCTCTTGGCAGTCTGTACACATGCAAACAGTACATCCACCAAATGGTTGTTAGCACATATCTTCCTTCACATTGATTTAGTTCTGCACCTCTGTTTTGTGTCAGCGGGATTAAATTCTGTAATTCATAACCTGAAACTTAGCTTTTTCATATTCTAGAATTCTTTTGGAACTTAAAAACCACTGTACCTATGTAATCTTATATTTCCTTACACTTTTCACAAACTAGCGTCAGGATGACAGAGGATGAGAAGCTACCTGCACAAGCCATTTTGTTTTGAAGCCTTTTTCATTAAATAACCCTACCTCTTCTCTTCCAGCCTTTTTATGTTAAACAATGTAAAAGCATTGGGGTTTTGTTACAGTATGCATCGAGAAGTCTCTCTTGGCAGAAGAAAACATAAGAGTGGCAGACTGTCCTTTCAATACTAGTCATCATCTTTTATGCCTTTGTTAGACCATGTTCTCTTCTGCTGTAGGTCTGTCAGCTGCCAGGCTCCTTTCATTATCGCATTGGTGGGACTAGTAAAAATGCAATGAAATGGAGCTGCTTTGCTGTCAAATCCTTTTCTTTCCCTTATTTCATCTGTTAGCCAAAGTTATCAATGTCTGCAGAAAACCTATATATCTGCAAGTTTTTCTTAGGCCATTTTTTTTCCAAGTAGGGCACTGAGCGATGTATTCCTTTCCATCGTATATCTGCCATCTATCTGAGGTAAGGGCAGTTGACTGCTCCCATATTAGGTTGTCTGTAAGCAGAGGCAGGGAACAGGGGAGTACAGTTTGGGGCTTAGGGGACATTTCTGCAAGGAAAAATAAGACCTTAGGATGACAGTTTAAGCAAGCCTTCCTCTTTGTACATGTGGAGTAGTCTTTCTTTCCTCACTCTTCTTACTCTTTTATTTTAAAATATGTTTGCTCAGGACACTGTGTTACCTTAATTTTCTCTTTTTATGTTGTCATTTTCCCTCTTTCTTTCTTTTTGTTCTACCTGGTTCCATGCCGAGGCCTTACTTTACTTGCTCACACACAAGATGCGAAACAGAAGTCAATGGAAGCAATAAGATACATTAATGTGGAGTTACTTTAAACAGCAAACCCAGCAGCAGTGAATTTCCAGGTGTTGCTTTCAAAATGACGCATATCTGGTGGTGCAAAATTGAAATTATTTCATATGCTGTCTTTTAAAGCAGTCATCCTGTTGTTGGCTTGTTGAGGAGTGGAATTTACGTTTAGAAAAATTTAAGTGAAAGGAAAACGAGCTCAGCAGAAAATGCCCAAGGCAACACCCGCCTTGCACGGGTTTGCTGTGCATAAACTACTTTTGACGCTTGCTGGTGATGATTGATGGGCTTTGACAGCCATCTAGTGGCTGGGATGGGGGTTCCCCTCTGCCCCCCAGTAATTAGTACCATTTCAGTGTCATCACAAACCTGGGCCTGGGTGTGGCAGTGCTTGATGTGATCTTGACTTCCAAACTGTTGATGGTGTAGTCTCTGAGTGTGATGATTTAGTGTATCAGCTGTAACTGACTGTTTACTTCTGATCAACTCATTCTTTAAAGCAAAATTGATATTCCAACAGATCAATCTATAGCAGAAAAATAACGGCATTGTACTGACTGTGCTTTTCATTGAAATCCTCTTTCACAAAGGTCCTTTGTGCAAGCTCATAAATTAATGAGTCCTTAAATATATCAGAGAGTATTTTTTCTACCTTGCCTTTTATGTTTGCAGACTGCTTTGAAACTAGTTTTTACTGACTTTAGTGGATTCGCAACCCTGTAGATTCTCTAGTTGGGTCCAGGACCAATTAGAGCTATGGTTTTTGTTCGTAAGAAAGGAATTGGTTAGTGGGCTAGCAGATCCTTTTGCCACATTAACAATTTCCAAAGCTGCTTCTGAAGCCATTCAGCACCTTGTGTGACAACTGCAGAGGTAGAAAAAACATGTGACATAAAGAGTTTGTGACTTGGTCTCTGTAATTAAAAAAATTTGCAGATTTCCACAGCAGGGAGGAAATGGTGGAACGCTTTGCTGCCTTTCCTGGTCTGGGTGTAGATGGATAACCTGGCTGCAGTTCAGGCCTAAGAGTGAAATGTCAGAATGTGCTTGTGGGATGAGTTGGCTTTGAAAAAGCTGCTCTCTTCAGGTTACTCTCCCAGTGTGATGCAGTCACAGCAGAAAGGAAAACTAGAAGAACCAAGCATAATCAAAAGATTTAAAATTAAAAATGTGTTTTCTGGCAGTATTGTGGGGGTTTTCTGTTTGTCTGTAGTTTGTTTTGCTTTTTATTATCAGTGTATCTGCAATCTGACAGAAAATCAGATGACTTAATATGCTTCCAGAAGTTGGTATGTGTTTTTTTCCCCTGCCTTTGTCTGCCTCTTTCTCAGGCGCTGAGCAGGACCCAGGCAGAAGCTAGTCACCATCTGGCTCAGCTCTGATTTGCCAAAGCAGTTGCTATGTGGTTTGTTTGAAGTTATGACAGAATGCTGACTTTGGGCTCAGTAATTTAGAACTTTCATTTATGCAAACTGCTGCTCTTTTGAACAGCACAGCGAGTTCTGCGGGTGATACATTAAGGAAGACATAGACCATATGCCAGACATCTGGGGGGAAAAGGCTAAATATGTCAGACAGCGCGTTATGTCATCCACACAAGGGAGAAGCAAGAAGAGTGCTTTCCAAAATACGATCTACAGTTTGGAAAATGATTCTCACAGTGTCATAAATGAACTGTACAGCACACTTGGTTGATGTCTTTACTTCACACTGAAAACATTTCCTTCTGAACTTCTGCAGTACCCCTTCGAGGCATTTTGTCAGTTGGGGTGATAAACCAATTGAAGAGAGGAGCTGAACTGGTATAAATTTGGATTTCAGTTTCTGTTAGAAAGCTGCAGAAGCTAGTGATGGCAGGCAACAGTTAAAGACACATCTGTTCTATTTCACCCAGCTTTGACATTGATGGAGTAACTGGACTTGAGTTAAGGCATGAAGCTGAAATTCCAAATCTGCTCGTATTTATTACTTTGTGATTTTCTGTTTACATCTGGTTTAAATTAGGACAGAAATGCATAGAGCAGTGAAACTGTCCTTTTGCTTGGAGCTGTTAATTTTTATGCTAATAACAGGTTTCCTTAAAAAATAATGGATGTGATCTTTGTCTAGTGAGATGTGTCCAATATGTATATATATGTGTGTGTGCATATATATATGTGTGTGTGTGTGTAAAATTGCTCCTGTTCCCAGTCTAGTATCTTTTTGTAGGGCTGTTTGGGCATTTTCAGAAATGGTTTAAACTGGATTGTCCAGTTTCAAAGACATTTTTGATAGAAAAGTTTCTGTGGTCAGAGGGAACTCCCACGCAGATAAGATTAATCCTCTCCTCAGCATCCCAGGGGCCCGGAGAATCACTTTGGACTGCGTGTGATGGCTTTGCTGTGTGTTATTCAGAAGAGGGCATCTGGGCACCGGGGTTCTTGGTTTGCAGGTTCGTGACCCGTTGTCTAAGGACAGCCTGAGGACAGTTCGTTGCTTTTGTGGGAGCTTGTGTTCATTTAGAGGATGAAATATTCACTGGGACAAAGTAAAAAAAATATATAAATTTCGCTGATAGGGCATTCTGTAAAATGTTGGATACCCAAAGAAAAGTTTCCACTTTACTTGGTTTTCGAATACTTTATCAGACATATTTTATTTTTAGGGAGAGATACTGAGATATATTTACCTCATGATTAAAAAAATAATCCAGATATTTGGTGTATTTGCCTACAGAGTAGGAAGAAAACAAAGGCATAGACTTAAGTATGGAAAGAACAGTATCTAAACAGATGGTTATGTCACCTTAAATGCTGCAGTCAGTCAAACGGGGAAATTTTTGAAATTTCTGTTAGAAATTCAACCCAGAGAAGTTGTTCCACCTCGGTGACAGTAGATTGGTTGGAGAGGAGAGAGCAAAAACTATATTGAATGAATTTCTAAATAATTAGTAAGAAATTAATTCTAAGTTGGAATTCAAGGAAAAGAAAGGAAAGTAATAGTATTAAGACAAGAAACAAAGTAAACCTTCTGTAAATGGAGTGGATTAGGTTAAAGATGGCATATGCAGCTTCAGTATAATAGAATGACCTCCATGCACATGTGCAAGTATGTACATAGATAGGACAAAGACATATATTCAGTCAATGCTGTTTCTATATAAATGGCCACATAGGATAGTCTTTCATATATAGTTAATATGCTTAGGAGGTATTTATATGTAGTTAATATATGTGCATAGCAATGATTTATGCATGTGCTGGAGTAATCATGCAGGGCCGTGACCAGCTGGATTATAGGAACCTAGCAAAATGAGTGAGATTCTCCTCACTCTGCTGGAGACCCTGCTGCAAGTACCCTTGCCATGGAGACAGCTGCTGCCTCTGGACAGTGAGTGGCTGTCCTTTTTGGAAGGTTTGATTCTCTGTGTTCTTATTCTGTGATTCTATGATTACCCAGTGGGTTCGTGCACTCCATGATGACTCTATTTTACTTCTTTCTGATCGAGAAAAAAGGTGGTAAAATAAGAAAGACATTTAAGATGATTGTTATTTAAAAGTCCTTAGTATCAACTTCAGCTGTGCTGGTGGACTGTTTTCTTCATATATGTGATGCTGCTTCCCATCTCCAGATGTGCTCTTTTCTTGTCTAGACCTACTCCTCCTTTGATTTCATGGTTGGAAATTGTGTTGTATGTTCTCTCTCCTATCCCAGGAGAAGATGTTGAAGAAATAGCCTGCACTCAGAATGGCCAGATGTACCTGAACAGGGATATCTGGAAGCCCTCACCATGTCAAATTTGTGTCTGTGACAACGGAGCTATTCTTTGCGATGAAATCCAGTGTCAAGATGTGCTGGAGTGCGAGAACCCACAGGTGCCCCCTGGAGAGTGCTGTCCTGTGTGTCCCCATACAACACGCAATTTTGACACCACCATTGGTAAGATTTCTCTCCCTTCCAAAAAGCAAACTGGAGAGACAGCCCAAAGAACTAGGAACCTCATGATACTAAAATTTCTAATAGTATTTGCATAGTGAAAGTTAAAATCTGAAGAGAGTAGGTACTTGGCAGTTATCTTCCATCTTGGGTTGCACATGAGCTGGTTCTGGAAACAGTTTTCTTCTGACTGTGAATCTGCCATAAGCCCAAAGGGCTTTATAACTAAAAGGTTGATCTGAACTCCATCTTAATATTTCAAGGAACTAGAGGTCTGCTTTCTTTTTCTGGTACATCTGGAACTAAAAGATAAATATATTAAGATAAATATATATATATATGAGAAACATTAAGATAAATATATATTTATTACAGAATATATATTGTATATATCTAATTAAAAGTGCATATTTGAATAAAATGCTCAATTCAAGGCCACTCCAAGAGATGTATAAATATGAACATTGTATATAAACAGTAAAATGTAAACAGTATAAAGTGTTTCCCCGAAGTGGAAACATGAAGGCGTGATCCTTTTGTGAGATATAAGAAAAAGAATTTACATGAAGTATTATTAATTTCCTTTTTGCATACTTCCTGTGATATACATTAAAGATTATGTCTTTTTCAGTCCATTTCTTCTTCCTGAAGAGACTTGGACGAAGCAATCCCCCCTCAATTTTCCTAAAAGAAAATCTCTTAACCTGCTATTAATGCTTATTGATACTGTGTATTGCATTATTTGAAGTACATTCTAGATACAATAATTAAATCGGTTTCTTCAGGGGATATAATTGCTGTTGATTAGCTTCATACAGAACAAAGTAGTGATAAAGAGCATGTAGTAGGGAGTTGTGTAATTGAGCAATAGAGCAAGATGTGGCAAGCATTAATAAATACATGGTGCATCCTGCTGTGTTTTGGGAGGCATTAGGCCAACGCCAACAAGGTACACCCAGCAAATATAAAAGCAGTATGGAAACATTCCAGAATTGCTTACTGTTATTCCAGGTTTTAATAAAGTAGTCCTCTGAAGGATTTTTATGGATATGAGTGTCCCTATATGGTCTGAATTCAGTTACAGGATATTGCAGGTGCATTTCAAACACGAAAATGTCAAAAATGCCTCAGTCATCTCGGTCTTCTGAAGAATACCATGTAATATGTCATGGATCCGTCAGTGCTGCTTGTATGGAAGTCAGTAATAAAACTTCCTTTGACTTCAGTGTCAATCATTACCCTACCTTCTGACAATTCCCCACAAGATATTCTGCTTTCCTAAAGTGCTTTTTCTTTTTCTGTGTAATGCTGAAAAAGCCTGAGAATCAGGGGACATCATTGCAAACCATTCTGATTCCTCACACATGAACAATGGAGTATGTGTGTCCCTGGGAACTTCCCCAGCTCCCTGTAGGCGATACACCATCTTCTGTGCATCCAGGATTAGGGATGGCTCTAGCTGCAACACCCTCTCTCGGCTCTTACCGTGTTCTGTGTCTTGGAGTAAAAATATTAATTTCCTCTCTTTTCTTCTTTTGTCCTTTTTAATAGGTAGAGGAAGAAAGGTAAGATTTCTTTACGTTTTCTAAAAAATGTATAACAACTGTCAAAAGAATCTCTTGTATCTCCTTGGAGTGCTTCACAGAAGTGCAATATAGGCTCTCTACAAAACACTTAATTCTTTCCTCTTGGTCTTTCTTGGTGGCTAGGGCGATTGCAACCCATGTGGAAAAAATGCTGGGACGCAGGCAAAAATCCTGGTCTTAATATAGAGAATCCCCTGGCTGAAAATCCCTGCTGTCTACATCAAAGGAATTCCAGTTTGAGTAGTTTGGTTGTTTCATCTTTAGCAGTGCCACAAAATGAGGGAAGGGACCACTAGGTCATTAAAAACCAAACTGTTCAAGCTTTCTTTCAGGGTGTTGTTGTTGTGGTTTTTTTTTGTTTGTTTGTTTGTTTGTTTTCCCCCTGAGACTTAGCTGCCCAGTGTCCAGTAGGTAGCACAACCCCTCTAACAATTCCTGCTGGAATTGTGTAAACTTCGTGCAGGAGGCATGTCTGTATTATGGTGCAAGGTGCTACTGCATCTTGTCTGGCTGTCCTCAAGGTAGCTTTGACCTACACCTAGTTCAGGTACCCATCACAAGACAGCTGTTGCACTGCTGCCCATAGGCTGGAGCAGCCACCGAGGGATGACACACTGAGTGATGACACATGGCTGGTACAGCAGCTTTGCAGCCCGTCTTGCGTACAACTGCACCTGAGGTCAGGTGTATTTACAGGGGCCTAAGTGACACCTTTGGTAGGAAAATGTACCCCAAAACTACTCTGCCTTCTAGCACAGCATTGATGTGATAAGCTCCAATGCAAAGTTATACTTAAAAATTCAATTTTTCAAAAATATTTTACACTGCTCTTTGATCTAAATAGTATTTTTAATAAGAATTTTGGTTTTATTATATATGCTGTTGTATTTTATTATTTTCATATTGATGAAGTTCCTACAGACTGGAAAAGGGGAAACATAATCCCCATTTTTAAAAAAGGAAATAAGGAAGACCCAGGAAACCACAGGCCGGTCAGTCTCACCTCTGTGCCTGGCAATATCATGGAGCAAATCCTCCTGGAATCTATGCTAAGACACATGGAAAACAAGCAGGTTATTGGTGACAACCAACATGGCTTTACCAAGGGAAAATCGTGCCTGACGAATTTGGTGGCCTTCTATGACAGGGCCACAGCACTGGTGGATAGAGGAAGGGCAACTGACATCATCTGGACTTGTGCAAAGCCTTTGACACAGTCCCATGTGACATCCTTGTCTCTAAGTTGGAGGGACATGGATTTGACAGAAGGACCACTCGGTGGATAAGGAACTGGCTAGACGGTTGCACTCAAAGAGTGGTGGTCAATGGCTCAATGTCCAAGTGGAGACTGGTGACAAGTGGTGTTCCACAGGGGTCAGTACTGGGACCAGTGTTGTTTAACATCTTTGTTGGAGACATGGACAGTGGGATGGAGTGCACCCTCAGCAAGTTAGCCGATGACACCAAGCTTTGTGGTGTGGTGGACATGCTGGAGGGAAGGGATGCCACCCAGAGGGACCTTGACAGGCTGGAGAGATGGGCCAATGCA
>VZTO01015048.1:33305-76370 GCA_013400615.1 Syrrhaptes paradoxus
AGACTTAATAGCAGCCTTCCAGTACCTGAAGGGGGCCTACAGGAGAGATGGGGAGGCACTCTATCAGGGAGTGTAGTGAGAGGACAAGGGGTAATGGGTATAAGCTAAAAGAGGGTAGATTTAGACTAGACATTAGGAAAAAATTTTTCACTGTGAGGGTGGTAAGACACTGGCACAGGTTGCCCAGGGAAGTTGTGGATGCCCCACCCTGGAGGTGTTCAAGGCCAGGCTGGATGAGGCTTTGAGCAACCTGGGCTAGTGGAGGGTGTCCCTGCCCATGGCAGGGGGGTTGGAACTTTATGATCTTTAAGGTCCTTTCCAACCTAAGCCATTCTATGATTCTATGATATACTTGACAGTAAGTAACTGGGATTTTGTATAAATCACTGGAGGATTGCACAAATATAAGAATGCTCCTCAGCTATATTTAAATGTATGAAACCATGCTGAAAGCAGGGTTTTGGCATCCTTTCTACTTTCACTGTGATAATAATTCAGGCTGCCTAAGGCACCTTGCATAACATCATGGCCATGTTTGCATCAACGCTAAGTGAAACACTGGCAACCATTTCCCAAGTACTTGTGAGAAGTCCCTTGCCACAGGAGGCTCTGCGGGAGGCGGGTCTGCCAGAGCCTGGGTGCTGGAAAGGGATGCTTGGTCCAGGCACAGATGAAGAACTGGGATGATGTGTTCTTGCACAGAGCCACATTTCCGTGGGCAGCATCTCATGCAATTAAACAGAGAGAAGATATATTCTTGCAAAAGAAAGTAAAATACATTCTGATAAATGAGCTTCTAAGGTAGTAAGCAGCCACACGAAATAATTGAAATAATTTTTGGCTGGTCAAGTATGTACACTCACTAAAATGAAGTAGCTGTCTATGCAGAGGTAGTTTATGGGAATAAATGGACTGTAACCAGCTTATTATTGCTTGATAAACAAGGCAGGAAATTTTTTATCTTTACAAAGTCCTCTTTTTCTTCCTTAATAAAACAATTACCAACAATAGGTCTAAACCCAGTTATTTCATGTAACGTGTAATCATTGTCAAGACATTGAGCGCAAAGAAAAGTCAAATAGCAAATACTGTGTCCTTCACTCTGAAGCTACACAAGACCGTTTTGTGTTCTGTCCCAAAGCTGTAGACGGACATGCAGGGTTTCTATGTCCATAGGTTTAATGATATGGATTTTAATTCAATGCTTTGAAGAAATGGAATCTGAATGCTGCTCTGGGCTCTGCATTTCACATGAATCAAATAATCCAATAGCAGAACTACATGTTTTCTAGTACTTAAATATGATGGTAAATTTTTAGTTTGACTCTTCTTTCAGCTAGTATGTTATGCAGTTATAGAAAGTCTGTTAATTTATAGCGTTCATTTAATCAGTGTCTGTGATTGTTAAAAATAATATGGATTAGCTATGGACTAGTCCCAGTTGTATCCTCAGAGAAATCTTAGCATTTGTCACAGTCATAGGGATGGTATTGGTGAAACTGGTACTGTTAATTGTACTTTCACTTATTTTCTGCCATCTGATGTTTTTGTATCTTTTCCCTGCAGGGACAAAAAGGAGAACCTGGAATAGTGCCACCTGTAAGTCTGTTTTTCTTTCTTAATTTGTCAGCACACCCTAGAAGTGTACATTTTAGTGCTTTAAAGCAGAATTGCAGTGGTTAAGGAAATACAACAAAAATGTACAGCCTGGGAATGAAAGGCATGGAATTAATTACGCTGTTTCACGTATGTTACATTAGAAATTCCTGTCAATTGCATTTTGGGAAAAAACAACTTACTGAATTAAATCTGTCATAATCTTTATTTTTATCACTAGAATTTTGTGGATGTATAATGGTAAATTAGTATTTGAAAAGTGTAGATATACTTGAGCAAACTGGTGTAATAAATGGTCACTTTCTATCTTTATTATCCAGTTCTAGCATGAAGACAAAAAAAAATAAAAGAATTGATATGTTGAGACTAAATAATTGTAATTCACTTATTTATTTAATCATTTTTTAGAATAACAATGATGCTTCCAAGATTTTGCTCATGTTGCTTGTAAAAAGGACAGCAAACTGGAAAGAGACAACCAGTGGAATTTTTTTCTTTTTTTTTTCTTTTCCCCCCCAAAAAAGCCTTACAAGTTGCTTGGTACTTCAATTTTCCCTCTTGCTATTTACTTTTCAAGTACTAATTTTCTGTAGGGTAATAATGAAAAACGTAGCCATAATGTTGTGTGGTAACTTTAATTTATGTTGCCTTCTTTAGGTTTCAGGAATACGAGGCCGCCCAGGACCAGCTGTGAGTATTTTTTGGTTTTCTGGTTCTCTGATAAGAACCATTTTCCACTTCCTGCCATTTCTGCTTTTTGTGGTGAGGATGATATGAAGGAGCACTCTCCTGTGCTGGTAGTGGGTGGTGTTTGCAAAGCTGCTAGATTTGAGGAGGCAACAAGATTGTGGGATTTTTTTACTAGGCTGAGGACCTTTGTGCGAGGTTGATCCTGGAAATTCTTTTCAAGCAGGGATCCATCAGGAGTAGGAGGAGTTGCAGTATGCTCCCTGGCTGTGGCTAAATGGAGAGCAGTTCTGGATTAGCAGGAAGGGTGTCTCAAACCTGTACATCTCTGCATTATGAGCCTCCAGCATTCAGAAAACCTTTGCTAAATTAACCAGTGGTGCACATGAGAGATGAAACCATTTTGTAGATCCCCGCATCCTGGTTCTACTCCCTTCAGGCAATGTACAATTGAGAAGAAATATTGAATACTCAATTATTGTAGCTGTTTTCTTTATGACCATGTGAAAACCCCCCCCCCCACTAATTATTTTTAAATAAGCATTGCATTTCATGTTTTCAGAGCTTTATTAATTGTTAGCTGGTTTAAAAAATACTTAATATTTCTAATCTTTCTTTTAGGGACCTCCAGGCTCACAAGGACCACGAGGAGAACGAGGACCAAAGGGAAGACCTGTAAGTTATCTCAGAAATTAAGTACTGTACTAACCTTAAAAGGTTGGATGGCTTTAAACTGTCTGTGTCTTGTAGAGTTACTGGAACTTTCCTCATATTTTCCAAGAATCAGGTAACAAACAGAAAAATATTTATATCTCACCATTCTCTGGGTAGATTGAAACCTGAATGTTTTGAGATAATTGACAGAGGTTTAGCAGTATTTCCATTAAAAGCCATACTTTCTCAACAGTTACCAAAAGCAGTGTCTGAGAGTACAGGATTTAAAAAGAAAAAAAGAACAAAACTGGAACATCATGTTCTCCTGTTTAAGAGCTTGCTGGCTTTTTGCTGGTTACTGCTGTGCATCAGAAGCCATGTGAACTGTGCGGCTCAGAGTATTTCAGAAAAGGCAAAGCTCAGTAAGTTAGCAGGAGTTAATATGTGACTATATGTGTTGGTATGCTGGTGAATAATATAATCAAGACTGCTCAGTGGAAATAAAGACTTCATAAGGGAATTTCAGTGTCTGCATGTGGAGAACCACAGAAAGGCCAAAAGGGAGTGCTGAAAATACCAAAGACGACATGTTCCTGTTGAAAAAGCTAGGTCAAAGAGCAGAAGCTGCTAAAAGCAGATTTTAAAGAGTGGTATAATTGTCATTTCTATGTGGATATTTTTCTGTCCCCCAGGAGAGAGCAAGCCAATGCTGAGTTTAGGCATAGGCTTAAAACTGACTCCTTTCTGCTGTTCCTCCAGTGAGTGCCTGTTGCCCATAGATGGTAACAACACTTCTTCTAAAGTGGTGGAGTTAAGTGTGTAGCCTCTTTGAGATAGATGCCAAGCCACTGCTGCTCTCTAGATCACCATAAGACATTTGTCTGTTGAATGAGTTTCAAGTTTTTAAAAGAATTCTGTGAGTAATTGTGAAATCTTGTGGTGTGCAGAGGAGTCCTGACTGTTACAGAGATGTCTGAAGGGCTTTCCTAATGTGCAGTATCATAAATGAGACGCTAAATAATTTCTGGTGCTGTGCCATGCATCCCTTGTATGTCTCTACAGAGTGGTGGCTAGAAGCACCTAAAATACCAAAAGACTGTAAATAGTTTTGAGTTCCTTTGACAGAGGTTATTGTACTGCTATCGAGGGGTTCGGAACCAGTCAGCTTCTTTGAAAATGTTACATCAAAGGTTCTGATGAGCTGTGTATATGTCAGAATGTAGGTTTGAGGCTAAAGAGCACTGCTTTTAAATTCAGAGTGACTGCTCATGCAGGATTTTATTATTTATACTTTCTCCCTGAAAGGGTTGTCAAGCATTGGAACGGGCTGCCCAGGGAAGTGGTTGAGTCACCGTCCCTGGGGGTATTTAAAAGACTTGTAGATGTGGCACTTAGGGACACGGTTTAGTGATGAACTTGGCAGTGTTAAGTTTACAGTTAGACTTAATGATCTTAAGGATGCTTTCCAATCTAAATGGTTCTATGGAAAAAAAAAGTCAGCTCACACCTGCAGTTTCTATTACGAAAACCTCTCTGCATGTTCAAAATACCTCGTGGAGCAGGTAACCTTGTACAGACATCCTTTAGAAAATTAGTATGGGTAAACACATTACTAACTGGTAAAATTACAAAACCACTCTCTAAGCACATTCTCAAGCCTTTTGTTTCTTTGGATTTATTTTTTTGTTTTGTTCTTTAAATGGACTCTACATACTAGTGAGCAGAAGGAACTCAACCTTGCTATGGATCTCTGACTTTTACAACATCAGGACCCTTGCATGTAGAGTGAATTCAGGAGTATGAGGGTATTTTCTACTTCAAATTCTTTGTGATTGCAGGAGCAGTTAAAATAGACAGTAGTTTGAGAGTGCTCTACCATGATCTGCATTTCCTTCCATTCCGTTGCAGCCAGGCCCTGTATTCTCGCGAACAGCAGCAGGAGCAGCAGCCACGGACCGGACCGAGCCTATTGCATGTTCAAACGCTGCCACCTCGTGGCCTCTCTGAGAATTTTTTTTTCCCCTTTTTTTAAAAAAAAACCTCACTAACCCTGAGCCGGTGAAAGAAAATGAAAGGGCTTTTTTTCAATATATACTTATAAATCCATAAATAAAATAAATGTATAATCAAGATTTTATTACAAACACCCAAAACATTGGTTATATACCACTGGTTAGTTGCCACCTACAAATAAAAACCTGCTTTTCAGAGACTTCGTGGATTTCAGAGTGGGGGGTTGTGGTGTTACTCTTGAAGCAGGTTGATTTTTGGGGACTAAAAAGTAGGTCCTTTTCTTAAAGGAAATAAAGAAAAAGACCTTTTTCTACATCAGATTTTGTTCAGATGTCTTGGCTTGGGTATTGAAAATATAGCAATTTACAGAAGCTTGCTTAATTCTTTATAGACAACTGTGGGTTTTTGTCTAATGCTTAGCTTTGTTTTCTTTTTATTTTGAGAACAAAGGAAAGACGCTAGCTTATTCTTTTTCTCCTTTGGACAGTATGCACTTCTAGGTTTGGCAGTGTGTACTTCTGTTTATGATAGAAATATTAAATAATAAACTTTTCTGCTAAAACCTTCTGCTTCTCTCCAACATGCACAAATCTTCCCATTTGTTTCAGAGCACCATCTATACAGAATTAATTCTGCAAGTAGGGGTTGTGTGTACATGCCCATCTGCTAAGAAAAACATTTTCCCCTGATTGCTGGGCTTATAGGAATTTCAGACCATAAAGATAGATCGAGAATTAAGAGAATTAGCTCATTCACTAGGAGTCCTCGTGAATCCTATGGTCAATCTCAGTGTGGCCCCTTCCCAAGGGAATGCTTTTTCTTTAACGTGCAAACCATACTAATCCAAACCATCCTAGTTCAGACATAAATTCCACTGAAATGTGTCACAGACTGCAAGGGAACACAGTCCTCATCTCATGGAAATACAAGCAGTCTGTCTGATTATAATGTATTTGTAAAGATGACTCATTAAGCCAGTCTTCCAAAGTTTTATTTTCAAGGATCCTTAAGTAGAAGAGCTCATTATACAGTATAAAATTTTTCCTCGTCCTGGTTGAGCATTTTTATTCTAATGAAGGAAGCAGTAGAGACAAGCACTTTAAAGTCCACGTTTGTGATTGAAGTATATATTTATTGGCCCTGTTGCTGTTGATTTTGTCCCACTAATGTTTTATTAGCTGCTTCCGTATTTAATTTTCATTCTGACAGAAGATGAGTGCAGTTTAGGAATCAAAAGTGAGTGATCAAAATGGGAGCAATTGAATAGCCTCCCAGCCCATTCTGCAAATACTAGCTAGAGATAACATTGACACCAATGGAGTTAGGCTGCATTTTTGGCAGTGTAACTATGTTGAGAATTCAGCAGTAATATGAGCTGTCTAAGCCATTCATGATGTCAGGAGGCTGTAAAAATCCAGTCTTACACTGGAGTTTCCTAAGCATGTGTATGTATGTACACTAGTCTGAGATATGTGTATTTTAGAAGTAAATTCATTATATTGCATATTGTGTCCAAAGCCAAATAGTTTTTCAGGAGCAGTATACTCTACTATGGAATGATAGGAAGACTGGTAGGAACAGGGCTTGAGAGATGTTGTTTTGTAGATCTTTCTGTAGAAATAGAGATTATCACAAACAAGGCTGTTGTTTGCCTGTTACAATGATTTTAAGAAATACCTTTGCACACTGTTGCTATTTCTGATTTTCTTTCTAGGGTCCTCGTGGTCCTCAAGGGATTGATGGTGAACCTGGTATTCCTGGCCAGCCTGGTGACCCTGGTCCTCCAGGGCATCCTACACACCCAGGACCAGATGGACTAAGCAGGGTAAGTTTTACACTTGCTTTAGTAGAAAGTAAAGTGAGTGTTGGGCCAGATCCACGATACAAAGAGTAACTTCTCTTTGCTTCTGTGAATGTGGAACCCTGTGTCTACAGTTCTTTTCTGCCAGTCATGAGGGACAGCGGCTAGCAGCAGTGCAATTTCTGCCATAAATTGGGGCAAGCTGAATGTAAGAATCCTCAGAAGGGACACACCTTTCACAATGGGTTTCAGCATCTAGAAAAGCCACCTAACACCCTCCATGGGGTTCTGTTGTTTCTACCTGATTTAAACCCTGTCAAGCTGCTGTACCAAATTAGGAATACAGAAAAAAAGAAAATAATATGAATTATAAAAAACAGACTAACTAATAAGAGAAGTTAAAATGTGGTTAAGTATGCTTCTTGTTGGAAAAAAGATTAAATAAGGAATTTTTTGTGAAAAGCAGTGCTAAACAGCCATAGATACAGACAAGGTGTTCTGCAAGTCTCCCCTCCCCAGTCCCACCATATTCTATGGAACACTAATTATGATTGATGGTGAAATGCATATCTGAATTTCTCAAGTATATTCAGTTACACATTTATTGCTCTTTGGAAGATATCTGTTTTGATTTCTCACTCCATTGTTCCTGCAATGTTACTGAAAACAATAGAGTTATACTGACAATAAGCTGGAATATTCATGTTGGGCCAACAGCTTGCAAGTTTGGGCAGCATTTCTTGACTGAATCTAGTGGATTCAGCCCAAGTAAATATCTTCAACACAGATGAATCCCTAAGGATCACAGAAGTACCAGGATGGGTGTTAGACCACCGTCCTTAATAGATTTCAACAGAAATTTTGAAAGAATAAGAGTGGCTAGAGATCTAAGACATTTTTGGTTAGTATTCCTGTCTCTAAGGTTAGGCAATCTCCAGCATTGTGGAAAATGTGTTTGGGGACCAATCTGATGTGGAACAAACTGTAAATCTTAGAAGACTTGAATTTGTGCTGTTGCTCCTTCTCAGGATCCTGCCATGAGTGACGTTTTGTCTCTGAACGAAGCAAAAGAAAACTGTTGATTTCCACTATGTGCTTGCAGAAGGAGGTCACTGAAGGTTCTCATTGATCTAACTGATTTGTCTCTGAGAATTGGCGTGAACAGCAATGGCCTTGAACTGTGCTGTCTAAGGGCAACACACTTAAAAATTTGCAATCATAAAATCAGCTATGTTTCTGTCTACCTTAATATATTTCTGAACCTGAAGTGCAGTAAGTGAAAACAAAATAAAGGCTTAGAAGACATGGAGGAATATTGCAGGTGAAGTTAAAATGTGATTTGAATTTGAAGGTGGTGAAAGAAATCTAATTAATTCCACGGGGAGCTTTCCTCTTTTTAGGTCATTTTCCTATTTGCTTAATATTAAGGTGGAGGTAGAGTCGGAATAATAAGTAGAGAACATGATGCATTTGTCTGGTCTTTGAAGCCTTAAACCACCTCAAATTTACAGGAAAGACAACTTTTATTTTAGTGATTGAAACAATAATTTAGTTAGCACTGCAATGCCAATGTAAATAATGAAGATGCGGTTACATGTATTTTTGCCTTATGAGCCATCAAAACGATTGACAGCTAAAATCACTCCTCTTACTTTTTCAGCCATTTTCAGCTCAGATGGCAGGACTGGATGAGAAGTCTGGACTTGGTAGTCAGATGGGACTGATGCCTGGTGCAGTGGTAAGACCAGATTAGCTCTGGACTGTAGAACAGGGTGGGAGTGGAGTGTATATGCAAAAACTCAAAGGGGAATTCATCCTCTTCAACTTCCTATGCCTCTAGAACCTGGCTGTACATTATGTTCTAGCACAGTACTTGGAAAAAAGTAAAAAAATATTATTCTGTTAAAGTGAAAGCTTTTTTTCCCCCACCTCTAGCTGCCTTGTTGTCTCCTTCCCTTCTTCCAAAATAGACCAGCTACTAACAGTAAGATTCAGAAAAAAAACAACAAACCAGCTCCTGATTTTCTCATATGTTGAGTCACTGCAGTTATGGTCATGTGCAAAACAGACTTGACTTGGGGAAAAAGAAATCAATTTAATGAGAAACAAAACCCAATCTTAAAAACACCTTCTCCACACCCCTCCCTGCTTCCTGGGCTCAACTTCACTCTCAATTTCTCTACGTCCTCCCCTGCAGCTGCAGAGGGGGACAGGAATGGGGATTGCGGTCAGTTCATCACGTGTTGTCTCAGACCCTTCTTCCTCCTCCGGGGGAGGATTCCTCATAGTCTTCCCCTGCTCCAGGATGGGGTCCCTCCCACAGATGACAGTCCTCCATGAACTTCTCCAGTGTGAGTCCTTCCCACGGGCTGCAGTTCTTCACAAACTGCTCCAGCGCAGGTCTCTCCCACAGAGTCACAGCCTCCTTCAGCGCAGCCACCTGCTCTGGTGTGGGGTCCTCCATGGCTGCAGGTGGAGATCTGCTCCATCATAACCCTCCATGGCTGCAAGGGGAGAGCAGCCATCTCACCATGGGCTGCAGGGGAACCTCTGCTCCTGCACACCTCTTCCCGTCCTTTCTTCACTGACCTTAGTGTCTGTGGAGTTGTTTCCCTCACATACCACTCTCCACTCTCTCCACTTCCACTTGGGGGGATGTTCCCCCCCCCCCCCCTAAAATATGTTCACACAGAGCTGTTCCCATTCTTGACAGCTGGCTTGGCCTTGGCCAGAGGTGGGTTCAAGTTGGAGCCAGGGAAGCTTCTAGAAACTTCTTACAGGAGACACTCCTGTAGCCCCTGTCCCTGCTACCAAAACCCTGCCACACAAATCCAATACAATGGCCTGTTACTAGCTCTTCTACCTTTGCTTTGTAAATATTAGTAAACATTAATGAATCCTGAGCTTCTGTCCAAATGTAAATTACTGTCAGCTATAGTTTTTTTTGTATTGCTGTAAGCAACAGAATTGCTTTCAGACAAGATTATGTGTACTTCATGGTAGAAGTTACTATTAATCATGAGATTTTTTCCTAAAAATCCCATGAAACTTTTTAAGGGGAAATCTGAATTTTCTTTTACAAACCACAGCTGTTTTGGTGGTTTGTATGATGCATGAAAATGCGCCCATCCATTGCTGTTTGTTGCTGCTTATGGCTGAAAACGGCAGCATGAATGTATTTTGTCATCGTTTCCATGATGAGATTAATCTGAGTAATGAGATTCCCTTCAAGGGAAGACTGTTCCCCCGACTCTATTTTGTTCTTACATTTTTTTTCTAGTGGAGCTATGCAGGCAACCAAGCTACTCTGACTGCTTCCAGAGACTGTGAGGTTCAAGAAATCAAACAAGCCCATATTTTCAGCTGCTAATGAATTTTCACTGCCCTGACTTTTTGAGTTTGAAGATTTAAATTCTATGTATTTTTGTATTTCATAACGTCAGTCTCCTGAGTAAAAGACTTTTAGAGGGTTTGGCCATATAAATGTTACCTTGGAGGTCACTATCAGGCTATTTTGCTTTGTAGGGTGACTGTTACTTGGGGAAGGGTGTTTTCCAGTGTGTAACACATGATGTTTTTGATAGGGTCCAGTGGGTCCAAGAGGTCCTCAAGGTCTCCAAGGAAAACAAGTAAGTGCTGCACCTCAGGGGATTTAAGATAATTGGCCAGAGATGAAAGCAAACACATAATAGCTGGTGTGTGTGTATCTTTGAGGCAATGCCCATCTTCAAGTGACACATGGACAAATGCATCTTCATCTAGAGGTGAAGCTAAACATGCTGCTCTCAGGAGCTCTGCTCCAGATGTGCTCTATCTACAGAAATTAACTCAAAAAGAACAATTTATTAGACCTTTAATGAAGTTTTAACCCAACGCATTTTTAATGAGAGAACAGCAGTGAACGTGGTGACTGTTCTGTTTTCAGTATTGGCATGGTGTTAAGTTTCCAGTGGGATTTGTGTATGGCACAGGACTTGCCTAAGGCTTGAGGGATTTTAATATTCAACTTTCACTCACTTTGGCGCATGTGAGCTTGTTCTGAATTAGAATCCAGACTGTCCCAGGGGCTGTGATTTCCCTGATCATGGATTTTAATTTGTATTCTTATAGTTTTACTTTTTGGAATTTGTAACTGTATTTATCTTTGGTTAATTTTAGGGTGGTGCTGGCCCCGCAGGCCCCCCTGGTGAACCTGGGGATCCAGGACCTATGGTAAGACAAATAAACACAAACATTTCTACAATAAAATTGCAAACAATATACTATACTTCCTCACTTCAGAACAGATTTTTTTTTTATGTTGTCTCAGCTGAAGCTGTTAAGTATCTTCAGTCAAGAGTTGTGGTGTTTAAAGCACATTGTCCTGAATCAGTGAATTTGAATTGTTTTGAACATGCATAATAATGATTATAGGATAAACAATCACTATTACTTTTCCAGCACAGACGTGAGGATGGTTAAGCACTGGTAAAACCATACCTGGTAGTGCAACTTACACTAAATATTTAATTTTTGGAGTTGATAAAATGATTCAAAAGTAAAAGCAAGAGCCAGAGATTTGGAACAACAGCAACTGTGATTCTTAATGTACTTTTTTTCTCATAAAGAATCCATCCTATATTTTCATATAACGTAATGCATGTTTAGGGATGGGGTGGTTAGAAAGAGTACCACAAAATTTAGCATGTGAACTTAGGCATAAAATCATCCTTTTTCTACATCAGTTTTTATAAAACCAGACTTTGAAATGGAGATATTTTTGTGATGGCTAAATTGAATTCTCAACAAATATATTTATTTCTTAGGGTCCTGTTGGTTCTCGTGGACCAGAGGGACCTCCAGGCAAACCTGGTGAAGATGTAAGTTTGTTATTCTTTGTATCATGTTTTATTTTTAATAAAACAAATATTGGCATCTTTGAGACAGTGACTAACCAGCAGATGTGCCTGTTGTAACTACTTTTATCTGTTTACTTTTTTTTTGTAATCATACTCCTCATTAAGTGCAATGTCCTAACTATAAATCTTAGCAACCCTTTTCAAAACCCTCCTTTTCTTTTCCTTACGTGTCACCATCATACCTAAGGTTTAAGCACTGGCTCTTTATTATTTATTGACTTAGCCAGTTCTTCAATTGAGATGTGTTTCTTGAAATCAAACATCATAATATACCACAGTTAGGAGGGGGCAGTTGGCGGCGTCACCTCTCTTTGGGATCACATGACAAGTTAGAAGAACTCTAATGATAACATACACACGGATCTGGACAATAAAATTTTAGTATTTAATTTTTTTAACTTCTTAATAATTTATTATATTCATAACTGATTTTATCACTCCATCCATGGAGTCATACATAAGATGTATGATACATGTATAAGTATATACATACTGCACAACAGTAGCCTCAGGATTTACCAATAGATGTGTATTATTTGTTTGCAAAGAAGACTAAATCCACCTGAATTGTAATTTATAACTTGGAAATGAGTTCAGAACTGCAGATTCTGGATATTTTAGTACAAATTTACCATAGTTTGTGTAAGAGCTACTTTCCCATTACACTGTACAAGGAGTTATAAAAATCTTCAGAAACAATTAACTTGCAGTGCAGTGAAGCTAAATCTTGATACTGCTCTGAGAACTTCCTCCATTTCCAGTGTATTTATGTATTTTTTTAAATTGTGTTTGCAAAGCGCTTTACCTTCTCTCTGTCCAGAAACTATTTTTTTGAAGCCTTTCATATTTCTGTAGCCCAGAGGCCTGTGTGTATTTGAACTGAGTGTTGGATATAAAGGAATAGTTGGCTGTGATTCTGGAGGGCTCTGAATGATCTTCGAAATATGCTTATTTGGTTCTACCATATTTTCTTTCCTATTGCATCACACAGAAAATGGTCACCGATCTGGAGTGGAATCTTACACATTTTAAAGCATTTTAACAGAAGGAGAAGTAATAAGCTACAATGATAAAAAGTTGCTTCATTAAATCACAGGGAAACTATGTTGCAGCGCCATCTTGTGATGCTGATGTACATTTTGGACTCAGTCTTCAGTTTCCACAATTCTTTGTTAAAACTTTTTAAAAGTTAATGTGTCAAATGCACATTGCTAGTCATATGTGCAGTTGATTTATATCACTGAAACTGCTACAGTAAATAGAAGATTTATAGTCCTGATGTGAATGTCCTTATTTGTTTGAATGGAAGAATGATAAGCTAATTTTCACATTTGTTATTTTCATATGTTCTCTTTTTTTTTTTTTATTTCCTTAGGGTGAACCTGGTAGACCAGGACAAACTGGTGAGCCTGGATTTCCGGGATCTCCAGTAAGACCATGGTTATTTACATTTTAGCAAAATAATCATACTTAATGTCATCACTATCTCCTTTACTAACGAGTGTAAAGCTTTGCTATTCAATTTCTGAAGTACTTGTGTTGGCTTACTTTAATGAATCATAGAATCATGGAATCATTAAGGNTAGAGAGTGATAATGTCTCCTCTCAGCCTCCTCTTCTCCAGACTGAACAACCCCAGCTCCCTCAGCCGCTCCTCATAAGACCTGTGCTCCAGACCCTTCACCAGCTTCGTTGCCCTTCTCTGGACCTGCTCCAGCACCTCAATGTCCTTCTTGTGGTGAGGGGCTCAAAACTGAGCACAGGATTCAAGGTGCGGCCTCACCATATCCAGATCAGTGTGATAGCTCAGAACCAAACAGGTGATTCAAAAGTCCTTGAGTTAATCCTTGGAGTAATTTCACGGGGGCCCATTTCAGCTGGATCGTAGATTAAATGTCCGTAGAATCCATGACAGTACATACAAGTTGTGCTTGATTTCCCACTGTTTCACATGGTCATTCACAATCATGTGCAGGAAGTGCTCAGAAAGTATAAAATGATGTCAGGCTGGGGTGGCACTGTTTACCTTTAAAGCAGTCAGGGATTGTATCATAAACGTATGTAATTTATTTTAATGTATTTATCCAGTATGCATATTTGATTAAGTGGTTTCCAAATAATATCTACCTGTAGCGCAGAGGATACTTGTCATGGTTCACTCTAGAAATAAAACGGGTATCTTTGATGATAAAATCACATTATTTTATTATCTTATGTAATTTTGGCCCTTATTAAGAGCTCTGTGATCGTTAATCAAGTTTCTGTACCTGGAAGGAGCTGGAGTGTGGTTGGAAAGGGGACAGGTGAATCCCAGAACTGAAGCAGCCTGGTACACATCATCTCTTAAACTGCCTCATTTTCTTTTAAGTGTGCAGTTCTTGTCTGGCACTTTTATTAGCAACTGAAGACACAATGTCATGGAGAGAAATTATTTTTTAACAAGGCAGTGGTGTTTCCTAAGATTTCTTCCTAAGTTTTATGGATCAAAGACAATGTTTCATAATCTGCTTGAGGCTCATGGAGTCTATGGAATATTGTTCTGTTCAGATCAAGCTGTTTTGCTCAGTAAAATCGTCTTAAAAGGCTTCTAATGAAGGAAAGAAATTCTGCAACTGCCCGCACACACACACACAAATCTCATTAAGAGTTTGCTGTAATTGCATAGGACCATAGAGAGCAGTACTGATTACCCTGATATTTCTCAGAGCAGTGTGCCATGTTGTGATCATAGCCCATACGCTGCTATGGAGATAGCTGGTGGCTGTTTCTCTTTCTACATTATTTACTTCCTTCCAGTTTGACTTGTCCCATGTGTGTTCTTCATCATTTGATTGTCCCGGTTGTATAAGCTGATATACCACTGAGCACAGGCCAAATACATGGGGTTTATGGGCTATGTTCAGTCTAAACAAGTGTAATTTGTACAATTTCAAATTTGCATGCAAGGCCTTGTATGACAACAGAGATCATTCTCCACTGAGAAACTCATTGGGCATAAATAATTTGAAGCAGTCTAGTCTATTCATTTCAGAGATTTCATACCTTTATAAAGTAGTTTTCCCTTTAGGAGTTGCAAACCTTGGAGTAATTTCCCACTGAAATTTATGATCAAACATTACCCATGTATTTGACTATGGGAAGACAAAGACCTTTCTTTTCCATATGTGAAGTGTTCCTCTCTAATGCTGAGATCTTAGATGGGGTTTTTTTTGCTCCTTTGAATACCAGTGTTGCTTCATTTTCTATAATGTATTTCTGATTTTTTGCTATGTTAAGAGGTATGAACTATAATATTTTTGAGAACTTTGGTTCAGAGATACCATAAAGAAAGAAATGATACGTGTAAACAGTTTGCTGAGCTGTTACCTGAGAGTATGAAGGTGTGAATGTGATTTCCATTATAAATTCATGCGACCAATATTCTAACACGAGGCACCTGGCTTCCTTTCATTACTTAGTCTTTCCTGAAAGGGCAAGTGGGAAACTTGGTAGGAAACTAAGTGCAAGGCGACTTTGATGTAATTGCTAGATGTGTTTTAATAGCAGTTGTTTGTCATGCTAGTTGATTGATAATATTCTGAAATAACATGTATGGGTTTCAGTTTGGTTTCAGTTTCTATTTTATTTTAAATCATAGCTCTGAGTTTTGATCTCTCTTTAAGGTTTCTCCATATTAAGGCTCAAAACTTGATCTACCACTGGTTTTCTTTCATTAATTCTGTTGAAATTTGACATTTGATCATACATTGATGTAAATGATAAAGCTTTTAATATGAGCGAAAACATGCATAGTGCTGAGATTGTCTAACTTCATAGCATGTTACACTGTGTCATCTGTGACCCGCTCAAATGCTATGCCTCACTATATTATGTCATCAAAGTGAAGGAGCATTAGGAGTGTTAGTGTTAATGCTGCTACCCTTGTTGCCGTTGGCAGCATTATCACTAGGTTTATCTGCAGAAATCAGGATTTTATTTGGTTTTTCTTTTTCCTACTTAGGGGCCTCGAGGGTTTCCTGGTGCTCCTGGTCTCCCAGGTCTCAAGGGTCACAGGGTAAGAAACAAGGGTTTCCCCTCTCATTGTAAATTATGTTTCCAGGCAGCTTCAGTAGAAACATACACAACTTTTTTTGTATTTATGGTGCATTTGCTACACTTTAGACCTGCCAATTGGAGCAGAATCACTGGCATTCAAGAGAAAGAGGGCCTTGTAGAAAGTCAATGCTGTTCTCCTTTAAGCTGACCTCTCTATTATATTCTCTGGTGCTTTCTTCACTCTATTTTCAAATGTTCTGGGAATCTGGAAGGACCTTACCTGAGCCCTGCCAAGCTTCAGGAGCTGACAGTTCTCTCACTTTGTTGGCAAGTCTTGCATTAGGGTGGGGAACTTGAGAGGTGGACATGTTTGCAATATGGGGTGATTACAAATTACCAAGTTTTCTGGCTAGAATTTTACTTCAGGGAGAAATAAATAGGTTTCCTATGGCTCAGAGCCTCCTCCTTGTTGTTTTAGGATTTTTTTTTAATGTTCTTGTTTTAAAAAGGAAACCAAATCCAAGGAAATGTACCTTGTACAAATGGTTTCCATTTAGGAAATGTTTAAAAACTTTATTCCATCTGGTTTTTTTTTCTTTTTTTCCTTTCTTTCTCTTGCCACCTCAGATCCATTGTTAACACTTTAGTATCAAGTTATTTTAACAATAAGAGTAGGAATGTTCTGTGTGTGTACATATATAGATATAATTTCTCCATATTTTTATAACTCTTACAGGGATTGAAAGGACTTGATGGTCCAAAAGGTGAAATTGGAGCAGCAGGAGCAAAGGTATTTTCATGGCCCAAAGAACTAAATGCTTAAGCATACTTTTCTATAATACCAAAATAATGAAAGATAGTAGATCTTCTTAATGCAGCTTTATACCCTCTTCTGTCAGTGCTACTTGTGTGGAGTGGAGAGGCTGCATGGAGTTGTCCATTCTTACTTTATTAATTATGAATTTATTTATAATTATCTTAGAATGTTTGACCCTCACTGGTACTGCAGCACCCTTAAACACCCACGGCTTCAGCTCGAAGCAGTGGTAACAAAGGATGGTCAAGTGGAGTCAATCCTTTCAAGATGGATTAAAAGTTATTCTAAAAGGGCATAGAAACTTTTTTTTCAGGCTTTTCCATATTGATCAGTGCTTATGCTGAAATTTTTTTGGCCTGGTGTAGTCGATAATCGCAGGTGGGACAGAACTATTCCTTTAGATTAGAACATAGTAAATGAAGTGAATCTTCCAAAATATAAATTTAAATGTGAAATCAGTAGTTTCTGTAAGAAAAGATTTGTTTCCTGAGATTGCCTACCACTTTCTGTGGAGGCAACAACAGCAGAAGACTCGGTAGAAACAGTGCGGTGGGTGGTGTGGGCAGTTAGCTAGAGCAGGTAGGAGCTAAACCTGCTTTGCTGAGAATGTATAAATATGGCATTTCCCCTCAGCACGGGGAACGTGTCCTTGGCATGTGTGATGCACACAGGTGACTCTGCAAATGTGCCTCTTCGGTTTAACATAAGCACAGAGGAGAGGGATGAAACATGTAACTTCACCTCTAACCTATTTCCTCTAATTGTGCCATTTCATTTCCATTTCTAGGGAGAATCTGGACCAACAGGTGCCATGGGTCCAACGGGTCCTGTAGTGAGTGTCATGTGCGATTGGATATTACAGAGTGGCTTTAAGATTGTAAATGCTGTTGCCAGTAGGAATTTTAAGGTTTTGACATCTGTACTTGGTGTCATGAAGCTGAACTTTGTTTTAATGGAGACTTTGCTTTCTGTTATGCTAACAGTAAATTTGGTCTATAAGCTGTTACTCTTCATGATTCACAGACACATAATAATGATAAATCAGAAGGCTCAACAGAAACTTGAATGTAGGTTTTGTGATTGTTTACCTACTCATGTAAGTGTAGGGTGACTAAATTTTTTTCACATGTTGGTGCTTCATATGGAGTGATTTCATTATGAGAAAAACTAGATTAGGTTGCTCTGAGATAGAAGTGGAATCATTTAGGTCAGAAATGCACTAGCTAAGAAAGCCACGGATTTTGGAGGTCATGATGAGGGTAGCATGCATGACATGGAAACGAAAAGTGGGAAACTTTTTCTCAGAGTAGTTTTCATTCAGATGTGGTTTTGGACAACTGAATACTTGTTAGTGTACCATGCCAAAAATCAACTCTCGGCAATGCTTCTGGAAGTAGAGCACCTTTCTAGTATCAGATCATGACATCTCTCTGTGAAGCACTATCTTGTGTCATACAGAATGTAATATCCCTGAAGCAGAACCTAGTTTGTAAATGAGCCATAGTAAATGAGGTTGCTTTATTGCCCTGGTGAGTATATACTGAATTTATTCTGATATGTTTAAAACTAGAAATATTGTTGGAACAGGAAAAGAGAAATTACAGTTTATTAAATTTCCACTGGGCAAGCTTGACAGGCTTGTGAGGCTGCAAGGAGTTATGTAATCTGCTACTTCTTTCCTGTTGTGGGACAAGATCAGCTACACCTGCAGGAGGAAAAAGAAATTGGCTTGGTTTTGTAACTGTTGTTCGCATTTTCTGTCCTTATCATGCTTGTAGTCTCAGTGTATCTAATCATGTTCTTGTTAAAAGCAAATAAAGAAGACTGANACATTTTATTCTCTCTTCAAGGGACCTAGAGGAATGCCGGGAGAAAGAGGTCGAATTGGACCACAGGGTGCCCCTGTAAGTAGGATCTTTGTTCTCTCTTGTCGTAATTCTTCCCTTTTTTGACTGAAATTTAAATCCCTCAGCCTGAAGTATTTATTCATGTGACAGCTAGTTAGTTCCATGATGGGTTCTTCTGTAGCTTAAGAAAGTTAGGGCCTGAGCAGAGTTTTGTGCAGTGAGACCTTTACTGTAAATTTCAGAAGTCAAAACCTCTTTTAAATAGAGAATGCTAGTTGTGTGGCAATTTCTTACACCAGAGCTGCCCATGAGGCCAAATACCCCCACAACACTTTTTTCTGTGGTACAAAAATTTTTTCTTTTGTTTCTATGAAATTTCTCTTGAGAGACTATTTTCATCCAAAGTTACTGAACTAGAAATAATATGTATTGGTTTTGTCTGGAAAAAAAGTTTAAAATTAAAGTATAGACATTTAATTTAAATTAAATCTTTTAATTTAATTCCAGGTAATAAAGTTGTCTTCTTAAAAATTATTTTGCTTTTCAGCAAAAAGAGGGATTAGCCTTAACATGACATCATGTTTGAGTAGAAATTTCTTTCTGTTGCTTTATGTCCAGGGTCAAGTGTTGTTTTTTCTGGCGTATCTCCCTATGACTTTCATGTGCTCCATTTATGTTGTGTGCTCCATACAATTACACTGTCAAAATACTGGCCTCTCTGAAAATAGAGAAATCCATTTACTTGAGGGGGAGCATAATTTCTTACAGAAGTTTTCCATGCCAGTGTTCAGAGGGCTCTGCATTCTAGCATTTCTTTGTGACTGTTATCACAAATGCTAATGATAAATAATAATTTAAAAATAAAGTTCTTATAAATATTCTATCTTGTCTATTTTTATATCTAGGGTGGACGTGGCCAGCATGGTATGCCTGGGAAGCCAGGACCAATGGTAGGTTTCTTTATCACCCTTTTTTTCACCTTGTATTTGCTGCTTGCCTTTTTTACACGACCAAAAGAAGCTCAAAAAACTGTTGTCAGTTGCTGGTAACAGTAAGTGCCCCTGGAATTATCTGTAAGTTGAGATATCCACTGTATATAAAACAGCTTATAATTGCTTACTGTCTTCCTTCACATATGAAGTTGACAAATGAGGTTGCACCCATTTTCAGCAAGAAGAAATACTGCTCAGTGGTAGCAGAACTTGCTATCTGCAGTTGATCCATTACAAAACGCATAAAAGATAGCCTTTTAATTACGGACAGTTATGTGTTGAACTGAAGGATCAGAAGCCTATGTGTGAATGTCTGCCAAGCTGAGAAAACCTGATATGCGTGACTGGAGTAGTTCTCACACAGTTGCAACAGGGCTGAAGATGACTGTGTTAGTTTAAACTGTGGATGTTGGCATATTAAAGGGTGATGCTTTCAGTCCTGTGATCCAACCTCACAGTGCATTTGCAAAAAGTATTTGAGTCAATTTNCAGAGTAGTTTTCATTCAGATGTGGTTTTGGACAACTGAATACTTGTTAGTGTACCATGCCAAAAATCAACTCTCGGCAATGCTTCTGGAAGTAGAGCACCTTTCTAGTATCAGATGATGACATCTCTCTGTGAAGCACTATCTTGTGTCATACAGAATGTAATATCCCTGAAGCAGAACCTAGTTTGTAAATGAGCCATAGTAAATGAGGTTGCTTTATTGCCCTGGTGAGTATATACTGAATTTATTCTGATATGTTTAAAACTAGAAATATTGTTGGAACAGGAAAAGAGAAATTACAGTTTATTAAATTTCCACTGGGCAAGCTTGACAGGCTTGTGAGGCTGCAAGGAGTTATGTAATCTGCTACTTCTTTCCTGTTGTGGGACAAGATCAGCTACACCTGCAGGAGGAAAAAGAAATTGGCTTGGTTTTGTAACTGTTGTTCGCATTTTCTGTCCTTATCATGCTTGTAGTCTCAGTGTATCTAATCATGTTCTTGTTAAAAGCAAATAAAGAAGACTGAACAGGAAATTGCTGAAGAGCGATGCAGTGCAAAACTTATTTGAAACAATGGAAAAGTCAAGAATGTTTAAAAAAAAGTAAAAAGCAAAGAAAAATAAGAAAAAAAAGAAAAATAAGGAAAAAAAAGAGAAGGGATGGCATGTGTTCTCTCCACTATGGGGAGAAAAGTCAAGTGAACTATGTAACCCTCTTTTTTTTTATTCTGCCACAATGAGCTCCTAAAAATAACATTTTATTCTCTCTTCAAGGGACCTAGAGGAATGCCGGGAGAAAGAGGTCGAATTGGACCACAGGGTGCCCCTGTAAGTAGGATCTTTGTTCTCTCTTGTCGTAATTCTTCCCTTTTTTGACTGAAATTTAAATCCCTCAGCCTGAAGTATTTATTCATGTGACAGCTAGTTAGTTCCATGATGGGTTCTTCTGTAGCTTAAGAAAGTTAGGGCCTGAGCAGAGTTTTGTGCAGTGAGACCTTTACTGTAAATTTCAGAAGTCAAAACCTCTTTTAAATAGAGAATGCTAGCTGTGTGGCAATTTCTTACACCAGAGCTGCCCATGAGGCCAAATACCCCCACAACACTTTTTTCTGTGGTACAAAAATTTTTTCTTTTGTTTCTATGAAATTTCTCTTGAGAGACTATTTTCATCCAAAGTTACTGAACTAGAAATAATATGTATTGGTTTTGTCTGGAAAAAAAGTTTAAAATTAAAGTATAGACATTTAATTTAAATTAAATCTTTTAATTTAATTCCAGGTAATAAAGTTGTCTTCTTAAAAATTATTTTGCTTTTCAGCAAAAAGAGGGATTAGCCTTAACATGACATCATGTTTGAGTAGAAATTTCTTTCTGTTGCTTTATGTCCAGGGTCAAGTGTTGTTTTTTCTGGCGTATCTCCCTATGACTTTCATGTGCTCCATTTATGTTGTGTGCTCCATACAATTACACTGTCAAAATACTGGCCTCTCTGAAAATAGAGAAATCCATTTACTTGAGGGGGAGCATAATTTCTTACAGAAGTTTTCCATGCCAGTGTTCAGAGGGCTCTGCATTCTAGCATTTCTTTGTGACTGTTATCACAAATGCTAATGATAAATAATAATTTAAAAATAAAGTTCTTATAAATATTCTATCTTGTCTATTTTTATATCTAGGGTGGACGTGGCCAGCATGGTATGCCTGGGAAGCCAGGACCAATGGTAGGTTTCTTTATCACCCTTTTTTTCACCTTGTATTTGCTGCTTGCCTTTTTTACACGACCAAAAGAAGCTCAAAAAACTGTTGTCAGTTGCTGGTAACAGTAAGTGCCCCTGGAATTATCTGTAAGTTGAGATATCCACTGTATATAAAACAGCTTATAATTGCTTACTGTCTTCCTTCACATATGAAGTTGACAAATGAGGTTGCACCCATTTTCAGCAAGAAGAAATACTGCTCAGTGGTAGCAGAACTTGCTATCTGCAGTTGATCCATTACAAAACGCATAAAAGATAGCCTTTTAATTACGGACAGTTATGTGTTGAACTGAAGGATCAGAAGCCTATGTGTGAATGTCTGCCAAGCTGAGAAAACCTGATATGCGTGACTGGAGTAGTTCTCACACAGTTGCAACAGGGCTGAAGATGACTGTGTTAGTTTAAACTGTGGATGTTGGCATATTAAAGGGTGATGCTTTCAGTCCTGTGATCCAACCTCACAGTGCATTTGCAAAAAGTATTTGAGTCAATTTGCATGAGCGAATGTACTAGGAAGCCAGTGAGATTATTCACAGACATATGGTTAATTGTGTGTTGCTTTTGCAAATGAAAGCTTGTGATGATTTAGTACTATTTGTACAATGCCAGCTTGCACCTTAAAAATGTGGAATTAATTTCCCCCCGCCCCCTTTTTTTAAAAAATGGTAATTCTGGGATATGATTGACGGTTTCTGACTGTTGATGCAGCCAACATGAACCTTTAGGCTTTATGATATTCAACTCTTTTTTTAAATAACAAAAAAACAAACCCACCACACCAAAAAAACCCCTTCAAAACCCTAACCTACACCTGCCCGCAATTGAAATTTCATTTTGTACATTTTCTTTGTTTAATGGTGATATGTCTTGAGAAATATTCATTTACCTGTGTCATCTTAATGAACAGACTGTGTAATTACAAACTTTGTTAAGAAATATTTAGCTGTAATAGAAGCTCAAAAATGAGCATAGGTGTCTAAAAGCTGCAAACCTCTATTATTTAGTGTATCATGAAAGAAGGGTAACTTGTTAGAAGAAACTTTGAAGCAAGATATTTTTTTAGTATTGTAAGCAAATTATGATTTTTTTTTTTTTAAAGCTGGGTCCTGAGCTGTGGAATTCTACTTGCAGCTTGGAATTTTTATTTGGCGTAATATATGAGCTCAGCTACACTGGACGTGATAACTGGTTGGCTGACTTTCTTGGTAAAATCCCATGTAGTGTCACAAGGGAGATAGTGGTGCTTAATGCATATGTTTCTCATTAGAGGAAGTGTTAACGAAATGTATTGTTATTTGGGTCAGTGCAGTGGTATCCTGTAATTCTGGAATTATTCCTGCAACAAGAGAGAGATTTGGCAGACAAGTATTTGTGTTCCAATAAATTGGGACATAGGTTTTCAAAAATCATATTTAGTAAGCTATTAGATGAGTTCTGTAGAAATCCGGTGCAAGGTCATAGCAGAAATGTCTGTAGTTAATACTCATTGGGACAGATTGTTCTGTTTGTCAGCAGAGGTTCATTATATAGAACATTTTTTCACAGTATGCGTCATATTTTACAAAAAGAGAGAAAACCAGGAAAAGATAAAGAGGAATCATCTGGGAACAGCGTTGTAGTGAATAATTAAAACCACGGTGTGCCGCCATCCAGAGAGTTTATAATACAGTAGAAAGGTCGTCTTCTGAATGTCTTGTTCAGCTCAGGAGGCATTATGAAAATTGAAACTCTTTACAGTTTTACTCTAAAGTCCTTAATTGGAAGTCTTTCTGTTTAGCAAAACAAGGTTTGCGTCATACCACACAGGTGTATTCAAGTGCATACACTTGGAAGTTTGCTTTCTAGTGAGTTTGGACGCACTCCATGTAATGCAGCCCTGGCTGTTTGCATCGCTGCCCGGACTTCATGTCCTGGCAGCCACATGAGGTTCACCTACACTCTGCAGTGCAATACACTGAGAATTTGGCTCTAGAAACAGAAATGGTCTAGCTGCATCAGTACTACAGTTTGGTCAACCTGCCAGCCCTTCTTGGATGCAGCATGGACTATCTCAAGATAAAAGAAGAGAAGAGCTGTGCTGGTTTTGGGAGCTGAAGGTCTACCTCTGCACAGCATTGGTGTTACTTGGTGTGGCATAACCCAGCCTTTCCTCTGCTTCCTTTTCCAGAAATACATGCCCATCTCTGAACAAAGACCCAAGCAGTAAACTGTCTCTGCTGTACATCTTTGTCTGTACAGTCTTGAAAGTTTCATACAAAATCTATATTTTAAAACTTGCAAATAAATTTGGCTGTGAATTTGGGAATCACAATGGGGCAGAAGAGTAGGAAGCAGGGCATGTAGTTGCATAGCCTGTAATGACATTTTCACTTGTCATGTTGCTTTCCTCAAAAATCTGGTCTAGCAACCCAATTGTTTGGATGTAGATGTGGCTTGTATGTCTCTTTTTTTCTAGATGACTCTCTTAAAAAGAATTGAAACTCTGCTTAGCTACATTCTATAGGACAAATTGTGATTGCTTAACAAATACCTGGTCTTTTCATTCCCATACCACAGTGGTATAGATATAAAAAGAGGAGATAATATTTTGTTCTAAACTAAAATTTAAAAATAATTACTATAATAGTTGTCAATGTTACGATTTGTGTGTTAATAGCTGAATCAAAAGCTGTAACTTTGCTGAAGTCAGTAAGTACATTATTATCATAAATTCTGCACCACAATTCCATAAAATATGTGTATCACTTAGAAAAATTATATATATGTAGTTATTTTGGTTTTGTTATGGACACATGTTTTATGACTAGAAAATACATTTAGTCCCAAAAACCTTATTTACCCAGTGATTAGATACTAATCTATGTGATCTAAACTGCAGAATTACAGCTTTGTGTGTCTCTCTTTTATAGGGCCCACTTGGCATAACTGGTTCTCCGGGTTTTCCAGGTGCCCCTGGTGTAAAGGTAAAAAATAAAATAAAAATATCTTTTTAATATGTCTAACAACACAATTAAAAAATGTGTGCTAGACTACACAGAGTTCAGACTGACACATATACAGGTCCCTAAGAGTTGCTGTGAAATCAATCTTAGTCAAGACCTTGAGACAGAAGATAGAAATCAGAAGCCAAATGAAACAATTGCAGTTCACCACAGTTAGGATACTTTCTTTGCTTTCACTTTTGCTTGAGCTAAGGGATGATTATAGTATGACTGTCATGCCGTGCCTCAGGAATCTTGTCTAGCCCATTTAAAGGATAACAAGATGCATTATTACAAGCTAAGTTGCAAGGACTAGTCTAAGTGTGGAAGCAGTACTTTCTAGTGCTGAAACTTCCAGTTTCAGCCAAGAACACCTTTTGAGATGACCTAGGCTGGTAAGGAAGATGCCTGAACCCCAATGGAGATGTCCCTGAGTTCATCACAATAGAGCAAATGATGATTACTGACTTTTGTGGCTCTGTGTGATGGGGCTGAAATGGACAGCTTATCACTGCCTGCCATGCTGTTTTTGTGGGACTTTCCTCTCTTGTTTTTCATTAAAGTGCTCAGGTTTGGTTGTGTTTTTTTTTTCCTAGCTTTGAGAATATGTCTGCAAGGATAGAAAAGACAACACATGTAGCTTCCTTATACTCCTTATACTTGCCTTCCACCCAGTTGCTTCTCTTTGTTCCTTTACACTCTTAAAATATGATAGGAAAAAATTATACAAGAAGAAACTCTCAATTAGTCAGGTAGCCAAGTTCAGCAGATGTTTTGTATTGTTGTGAAGCTGGCAACATTCGCAAAACAGTTTTTTGGAAACAAGTCTTAATAAGAGTATTAACATAATGTGTACAATTAAATGATAGATCTTTTAGTCCTTGTAATTAAATGTTTTGGTGTGGCCAAGCACTATTTAATACCTAAATAAATGTTTGGAGAAGCTGTCACATGATGAATCAATTAAAGTTTTTGAAAAGGAGGAGCTACTTTCATGTTTGATCATCAGATTATGTAAAATTTGAATAGCTGAAACAGTGAGTTAATCTGTACCACGCAGAAAAAAGCCCAGATGAGTTATCATTTCTAAATCTTAAGCCTTAGCTGTTGATGAAGCTAAAAAAAAAGAGAGATGAATGCTGGGATTTTAGAGAGAGATGTCTATCTAAAATATTAGATCTGATTTGGACCACTGGATATAGTGCTGCTTCTCTGTAGACAGTTTCCTTGTATACATTGAGGAAAAAATCTGTTTAGAATTCACATAAAAGTAGAAGTATATTTTTAAGAATAATATCTCAAAACCTGATTTGTTTTTAACTTATAAACTCAGTATTCCTCTTAGTTACCTTGAAGTGCTACTTTTTAGAGCAAAATAATCTCCAGTTGTTTTCCTGTGTGAAATCTTAGGGTGAAGCAGGTCCAACGGGTCCTCGTGGTCCTGAAGGTCCTCAAGGACAAAGAGGTGAAACAGGTCCACAGGGCCCAGCTGGATCACAAGGTCTTCCTGTGAGTACATTAAGTTGAGTTCCTTGGTGCTGAGCTTGTGCATGTTGCTTGTTTCTAGGGGATTTTAATGCCCCACTTGATAGGCACTGAGTTTTGTTCAAATTACTTTTTTTCCCAGAAAATAAAAGGTATCATTCATTTGTTTTGCTCTTATGTTGTTGAAAAGAACTCATTATTTAATGAATACAACTTGTAAAACTGAAAGTTACACAGGTGATACAGTCTCAGTCCTACGAGTACTGTAAAGCTTAAGCTTAAGCATAGAGTCTTAAAGATTAAAAGTCACACTTAATTTGCACACTGTTACCCATATTAGCCTTTGCACAAGTAAATCTTACATAGCTGTGCATATTTAATTGCCTTTATTGTCTGCTCTTGTGAAGTAGATAAAATAACTATAATAGACTGCTTTTGTTATTGATACCCTTCTCTTTAAAATTAATTTTAATGATTGATACATTATTTTTAGGGTGCTGAAGGGACGGATGGTTCCCCAGGTGCTAAGGGCCCAACTGTAAGTGATCATATCACCTGTTGAAGAAATTGTGGAAGAGGATTTATTTTATTTCCTTATTTTTGTTGTTTTTCCTTACTATGCTTGCTGTTATTTCTATTTATAGGGATCTCCAGGCACTGGAGGCCCACCTGGCTTACCAGGTCCACCTGGTTCCCCGGGACCACAAGGCAGTACTGGCCCACCTGGTATCCGAGGGCAGCCGGTAATAATGTCTTTGTCTCTGTGGAAGGAAATTATGATGTCTAGCAAATGTGTCATGCTATGAAACTAGAACAGTGATTAGCGGTGAGGCTCCTTTAAATAAATTAATAACATGCTAGCAAGACTTGGATCCTTTGAATCTTCTGTGTGTCTAAAATACTGGGTTTGCTTTCTTAGAGATCTAAGAAAGAAGAGTGTCTATATAAACGTGGACAAATAGTAACAATTATCTTGTGAAATTGTTTCGTTTAATTTTTTTGTCTTGATAATGTCATAATGAACAGGCGCACCAATGAGAAAGACAAACGATTGTAAGAGTCCTATAATATTAACTACAACTAGTTACTAAACTAGGGAATGTTTTTTTCTGTTTCCTAGCATAATCCAAAATGGTTGAATGATTTGTGCAGAGTTTCAAACTCATGTTTGTTTCCAGGGTGACCCTGGTGTCCCAGGTTTCAAGGGAGAAGCAGGACCCAAAGGTGAACCTGTAAGTCTCTATGTGCTTTGAAAGATGAGAAGGAATCACAAAGGCTTGTATGTGTGCTTTGAATAGATCCTTACAATTTTCAAGACAGTTCTGATGCTTGTAGTCATGAGAAGATTGCATTTGTTTTTTGAGTAATTATTATGGAAGAAAAACCATGGTGAACCTGTCTAGATGGTACTAGGAATGAATGGTGAAGCAGGTCCTTTGATGTTATAAATCACATAGCCAGGATGGACCTTACAGGGTTCAGAGATGGAGCAGCCAATTAGTGCATCTACTGAAGTTTCTGTTGCAAGCAAAATGAGTTTATCCTAATTTCTTCCTCTCATAAGAAATAGATCCATATGCTTCTGGACATTTCAGAGCACACAAGTCTGTGTGCTAATCATAATAAAAAAGTCCTTTTTATTCTAAGCTTACATTTAATACATTTTATACTTATGCAGTTATGTATATATTAATTGTATTTTATTTATACATTAATATGAGTATTTATACTTGTATGGTATGAATAGGTGTTTAGCCCACAGCTAATGTTTGTGAAAGATTATTTGAGAATATGGCTAATTCCATGTTGTAACTATGTGAATTTCGGAAGAAAAGTGATTCTGCAGAGTTGGAGTTAGTTTGACTTGTCAAACAATCTTTAGTTTTTCTTTCTCACTAGTTAAATGATCACGTAGCAACTTGACAAAACTGTACAGATGAAGTGACGGTTTCCATACCACTGACTGTCTTTCTTTGAGAATTTCTACAAGAGTGTCACTGACTTTTGAATCCTTTGCAGTTTGTCCAATTAATAATAAATAAAAACTGTTGCATCTGAGCAAACAGGTGATTATAAGAAGCACTGTACAGCCAATCTGCAGTTTACAGTTGATTCACAGTGCATTTCTTACTGAAATAGTAGCTTGTAAGCATTGCAAAACTGTATTTTGTCTCCTTTATTTGGACAAATGTTTATGATTGTTAGAAGACAGTCTGTTTCAACATACCTGAGAAATTGTGAGCTTAATTTTTTAAAAAACATTTTACTTTCACTAGGGCCCACAAGGTCCCCAGGGTCCCATTGGCCCTATAGGTGAAGAAGGGAAAAGAGGTCCTCGGGGTGATCCAGGGTCAGTAGGTCCACCAGGTCCTGTTGGAGAGAGGGTAAGCAATTGAAAGGAATAATGTGTCTTGTCTTATGCACTGCTGAGGCAAAAAACCTCTTGACCTAACCATGAATTTTCTTACAGCTTCATTGTGGGTGTAGTCAAACTTTGTTTTCCTATTTGTAGTTAATTAGTGTCTATAACTTGGTTCTTTATCAGACAGTGATTTTGGGATGCTGTCTTCTGTGATACATTCTTTTTGAAAATGATACCCTGAGGATCAGGGTGTAAAAATATGCATGATGTTTTTTTACATCCTGAAATAGATCTTCTAATCATTTTTGGGGGGGGAAGAGATCTGTCATACTGTGCGTTATTTTTACCCTGGATATTTTCATTTGTGATTTCAGTGTACAGGATAGTATGGTAACAGAAATGATGGAGATATGATGAGCTACTCTGAAGATTTTTTTGCTTAACTCCTGTACAAATCGCCATCTTGTTTTCATTGAGGCTGTTCACCATGCATGAATAAAACATTGATATTTCTAGCACTCCAAGGGGTTAAAAAAAAAGAGTTTAAAGTATAGAAGTAAGAAAGCTGTAATGAAATAAAATGGACCCCCAAACCATAAATCTAGTACTTTATTTGCAAAAAGTTATGTAAAAAATAAGATGATAATCTGTATTTGTGGCTTTTCCTAGGGTGCACCTGGTAATCGTGGTTTTCCAGGTTCTGATGGCTTGCCTGGACCAAAGGTAAATGAAATTTAGGTTTCTGGTTTTTTTTGGGGGTATTTCTAAAAATGTACATACATATAGATATACAGAAATAGTGTTCCATAAAGAGCTTATGCTTTTTGGCAAATGGGCAGATCCTCAAAATCATTGGAAGTAGTGTCAAAAGGAATTGACAAATGCCAAAAAGGGGGGTCTGAATGGTTTGAGACTAAAGGATTTGTTGGGAAAAGTCACTTTCAATTCCTGTTGTGTTCAGCTTTCCTTGCTTGTCCTTTGCTTTAATTCTTCCTCATGCTGAAATATGAATAGATAAGAGACGTTGACCTGTTTCTACTACTATATGGCTTTATCCATTGCTCTATACTTGAAGAATTTGAAGAACTGCTTTTCCTTGTGGTATAGTTTTTCTAGACTTCTCCCTTGAACAGATGGTCTCATTTGTCTTTGGCTTTCCCAAGTGCTGTACCACTTCCAAGGAAGTGGCTCACATATGTATATGTCTAGTGTTTCTGTAAATTCCTAGCCTTTTTGGTAAAAATATAGGGATTCTAAAATCCTTATATAAATTTGTTTTATGGAAGAGACAACTTTTCAATAATAATTTGTGGGAAAAATAATAAAAGTATTAATGATTTTTAACTCTGCTCGCACAAAAATAGATCTTTAATACAAGATACCTGTTTTATTTAACCTTCTCCTTCTGTTGCTACCTGTTGACTAGTAGCGCATTGGTGTCTTTCTAGGGTGCCCAAGGGGAGCGTGGTCCAGCAGGTTCTTCTGGTCCTAAAGGAGGTCAAGGAGATCCTGGGCGTCCTGGTGAACCTGGTCTCCCGGGTGCAAGGGTAAGGAACTAATAGCAGTGCACTATAAACCATGACTATAAACTGTGATATTCTTGGTTTTCAAAAGGCAGCAATGGACTTTGCAGAATTAAAAAGCTGTTATACAAGGACAGGCTTTTTTCAGTGGGGCTGCTTAAAGGGTAAAGGCCAAAATACCTGTTTCTTTTCCTGCTGGTGTTGGGAAGTGCATGTTCCATTTGTCTTTGAAAATAGAGAAATAGCGTTGATTGAGACCAGCTGATGAAACTGAAGGAAGTGTGCTTGTAAAGCTCATAGTTGCCACAGAAAACGTGAATTGAAGGCCAGACCTTCATTAAACTGGTGATTGATAACTTAACGTTGTTGAGCAGTGCATGTCATCTAGAGATTTTTTTTTTTTCAGGAAAAATATTTGGGGAGAATTTGAAATATCACAAAAGGAGAGAAAGGGAGCAGCAAGTATAAGATATGATATAGATCACTGGGTAGTGTTGACAGAAAAAGATGAACCTGTGAGAAGCTCAAGATTTGTAAAAGGGAAAAGAGGAAAAGGGAAGATCAAAGATAGTGGGAGATGAAGCTGTAAAGTGAAGGCGAACATGAGGACCTTTGATACAGAGATGATGTTCTTGTGTAAAGAATATTCTTGTGTAAAGAATATTTCAGTGGCTGTACCGTGGTGGTAACTGAGTGTAATTTTGGTTTTATTTACATTTCTCTATTGCGACTTAACACCAATATTATTCCCACTTCTAGGGTTTGACAGGAAATCCAGGTGTCCAAGGCCCTGAAGGAAAACTTGGACCCTTGGTAAGTGACACAAAAATTATTCCTTTCAGTAAAGAAACAGGAATTCAAAGGTCCCAACTCATTGAAATTACTTTTATTATCTTGAGTTTTCTTGATTTCTGAAGGTTCATCTTCTCTTTTAAGTGTTCACTTTAGAATCTCGACTCCAAAATTAGTGCAGATAGTGTTGCTTTGATTTTGTCTGTATAGCAGTGTCTGCTGTTTAGCAGCTGATGCAATATTTTTAAACTATTTTGAGCTAAATATATTATCTAAATACCTTTTTAAGGAAACTTGTATTTGTACATAACGGCTCAACGATGATAATTGCATAGTATTTGGTAAAACCTGGCAGTATGGCTAAAAGCTATGTATGCTTTTGACTGATAACTGTAGTACCAAACAATGTTAATGGGTTTTTTAATATATGCAAACATTTTCCAGAGGTAGACAGGTTAATATAAGTAAAATATATTTATGATTTTATGTGGAAATTGCTTTTTCTCTGTAGGGTGCTCCTGGAGAAGATGGACGTCCAGGTCCAGCAGGTTCAATAGGAATCAGAGGTCAGCCAGGCAGCATGGGCCTGCCGGGGCCAAAGGGTAGTAGTGTGAGTATGGCACCCAACACCCAAGATCTGTTTAACTTTAAACCTCTGCATGTATTTTAATGGATGAAAACAGTATCTAAAAGTAGTAATTTTTACTTCTGCAAATTAGGGTGATCCTGGAAAGCCTGGAGAAGCAGGCAATGCAGGTGTCCCAGGGCAGAGGGTGAGTGTGACTGTTACTTGCAGTGATTACAGAAAATGTTGTTTTTCTGTTATATATGTTCACTATGCAAGATTTCTACCTAAGTCATTTTCATTTAGGGAGCCCCTGGTAAAGATGGTGAAGTTGGTCCTTCTGGTCCTGTTGGCCCACCAGTAAGTCAACTTTTGCCACTCTGCCTACCTGCCTGTTGCTCTGTCCATTACTCTTTCTGCTTCTATCTATCTTCATGCCACTTGTTGATTCCAAATAGAAAATTCCAAGAACAATTAAAGAAATAAATTTACCAAAAAAATTAGAAGCTTTGCATTGAAAAATATAGATATTAGTACTCTAATTCTTTTTACTGACCGTTACAAAAAATAATGCAAGGAGCAAAGTTTTCTCATAGTTAATTTTCCTAACTTCCTTGGTTTCAATGAAACGGAGTGTTTTCCTGTCAGCACAGAATTTTGGGGAAGGGGATCTTAAAGAAATAAGATACATTTTATTACATTTTTTAGGTAGGGTATATCTTGGCCTGGGGTAAGTAAAAATGTATAGTAAACAAATATATATTTGAAAATATGCATATTCAGGGAGAAAAAAAATGTGGAGCCTTCCTATGTTCCTCTACTGCATACTTATTACTTTCTTTTGTGTAGGGTCTGGCAGGAGAAAGAGGAGAACAAGGCCCTCCAGGTCCTACAGGGTTTCAGGTATGTGCATTTGTTTTTTAAAAATGAAAAAAAAAATATTTTAGTCTTTATCAACTTAAATAGGAGAAATTCAACCAAGTGATATTTAACAAAACACAACTTCATAACTAAGGCAATAATGCTCAGAATAATTACCAATACTTAGCTTTTCACATCAGCTGTGTGATAAACTGAACTGACAAAGGCTTAAATACCAGCTCTGTATCCCTTGAGAGAAACCTTTGTTGTTTTTCCGTTTGAATTTGGAGATTTTTCCAAAGATGTTCCAAATACGGAGCAAAAGAATTGCTTAGATAATGAAATTTTAATTAAGTTAAGTCAATCTCTGTTTATAGAGAACTTTATTTTTAGGGCTGATATGCGTGTGTCGTGCAAATGCTAAAGAAGGGCTGTGATTTCATTTAGAGAGGGGAAAGCGCTTCAGTGCAATATTCATGTAACTATTTCATTTTGAGATCTCTGAGGGTGTACTCTTGTACTGAGCATAGTACTACATTCATATTCTTGGTGTGTTAAGTCTAGATTTACATAACTTTCAATGTTGGTAGTGACCATTTTATTTACTTTTTTACAGGGCTTGCCAGGACCCCCAGGTCCTCCAGGTGAGGGAGGAAAGCCAGGTGATCAGGTAATTTCTGTGTAATTTTACAAGTATTCACTTCATAAAGTAGTTTTAGAATCATAGACTCGTTTGGGTTGGAAGGGACCTCTAAAGTTCATTGAGTTCCAACCTGCCTGCCATGGGCAGGGATGCCTTCCACTAGACCAGGTTTCCCAAAGCCTCATCCAGCCTGGCCTTGAACACCTCACCAGTCTCCACTTGGACACTGAGCCATTGACCACAACTCCCTGAGTGTGACCATCCAGCCAATTCCTTATGCACTGAGTGGTCCTTCTGTCAGATCCCTGGCTTTCCAATTTAGAGACAAGGAAGTCATGCAGGACAGTGTCAAATGCTGTGCGCATATCCAGGTAGATGATGTCAGTTGCTCTTCCCTTATCCAGCAATGCTGTGACCCTGTCATAGAAGTCCATGAAATTCATGGCCCAATTTTGCCCTTAGTGAAGCCATCTTGACTGTCACCAGTCACCTCCTTGTTTTCCATGTGCCTTAGCATAGTTTCCAAGAGGGTTTGCTCCATGATCTTGCTGGGCACATAAGTGAGACTGACTGGCGTTTGGTGCACCAGGTTGTCCTTATTTCCCTTTCTAAAAACGGGGGTTATGTTTCCCCTTTTCCAGTCATCAGGAACTTTACTAGACTGCCATGACTTCTCAGATATGATGGATAGTGGTTTTGCAACTTCATCTGCCAGTTCCCTCAGGACCCGCAGATGTATCTCATCAGGTCCCAAGGACTTGTGCACCTTCACGTTCCTTAGGTGCTCTTGAACCAATCTTCTACAGCTGGTGGTTCTTAATTTTCCCAGTCCCTGCCTTTGCCTTTTACGTCTTGGGCAGTGTGGCTTGAGCCCTTGCTGGTGAAGACTGAGGCAAAAAAAAAAAGTCGTTGAGTTGTTTTACCTTTTCTTCTCTTTGTAATTTAATTTCCAAATCTGTTTTAAAATATCTATTGACGTAGTTTGCAAGCTGTCTGAGAACTGCTTTTGGATAGAATAATTAACTAGAATATGACCATGTTCTTGGACTGAGTTGGACTATCTCCTCTTGTTATGGACAGATAATATTCAGAACTAGCCATCTACATTCACACTACTTTGGAAATGAAAACGTTTATCTCTAATTTCCAGAACTCTAAGATTAAGAATAATGCTTTCATTCTGATGGTGACTTCTGTTCTCCTTAGGGTGTGCCTGGAGACCCTGGAGCTGTTGGTCCATTGGGCCCTAGGGTAGGTATTTTCTTTCAGAGTTTAAACATTTTTAACAGTTCTCTGGGGTTTAAAGTTGGTATATAATACAGACTTTAACAGCTAAAGTGAATATTTGACTTTTTTCCCTACCAACAAAATGGTTGTAAAGATGGATATATTTTAAGATGGTTTCTGTAAAACCAACCACCTTTAATGGTTTCATAGCTCATGAAATGGTGTTGAGTACTAGCTGCTAAGTGATTTGGTTTACCACTGTGAAATGACAAGTTTTAGTTTGCTTAGCCATATGCTATTTTCCCTACCTTTAACAATAAAAGCATAAAGCTGTTCTTTATTTGATCACTCTTCCTAGAATTTGTTCACAGGCTCTTTGTTCAAATAGGCATGCTGCACTTATAGTGTATTTAAAATTTTGTCTACCAGAACCTGTACCCTGACTTCTAAGTAATAAATTTCCGTTTTGTAGGGAGAACGTGGCAATCCAGGGGAAAGGGGAGAACCAGGTGCATCAGGACTCCCAGGTGAAAAGGGTATGGCTGGAGGTCATGGTCCTGATGGTCCAAAGGTAAGCTGAATGGAAGTTTGTGTTGCTGCAGTGATGTAATGTGTAATTCTGCACATTTGCATGAACACAGAAGAGAGAGCTTTTTTATTATAAAAGGGATATATTTTCATGCAAAGTATATGGTTTATATAAGAGTTTTAGGCAGACATAGAAATTATTCCAGTATAACAATAACTTGCAAGATACTAAAATGTTTAGAAATCACATTTTGTATTAGTTTATATAGGTCTGAAGTTTAAAATGGGTTTTTGTGTTTCTCAGTAGAACAGGGCAAAGCCATTTCTGAACTGCAGAAAACTGTGTGGCAATGGCTTAATTTTAAGAACCATGTCAATTTACACAAAGAGACTTGGGAGAGTTGAGTGTTTAAAAGAAAATACTGAAAACTGCATGCCTTTGTTCCGCCTGCAATTGATATAATTGGGCCTAGGAAGGTCACCCCAGGTAGAGAGTGCCTCCAGGAATGCGGGACCCATCATAGACATGAACTGTGAGAAGCAAAGCATAAATAAAGCATCTTTGCCCCTGGCAACTTCTACCTGTAGTTATTTTGTGTAACAGACTGATGTGGCATCAAGGTCAAGTTAGAAAGATGCTCGAGCTTCTTTTTTTGCCTGTTTTCATCCCCAGTATGCACTGAGTAAATACAAATATAATTGGAAAGACTATGGTATTACAGCTGAACTTCCTGAGTAATACAATGGGAAAAGAAAAGTATTTGGACATGAATAAAATCCAAATTTAAGACAAAATTATTACTTAAAACGGTACCCCAGAGACTTCAATGCAGGCACAGCGTGTTCTGCACTCTGAAGACAAAGATACTTCTCAGATGAATAAACAACAACTTTTGCTTTATTTGTTTCAGGGAAGCCCAGGCCCTAGTGGGACACCTGGTGACCCAGGCCCACCGGGTCTCCAAGGTATGCCTGGAGAAAGAGGGATCGCTGGAACACCTGGCCCCAAGGGCGATAGAGTAAGTCTGGTTATTTCCATTGTGCTGGGTAGAATCACCTGTCTCTTAACACTGTAATTGTTCCAGGGTGTGAACTTCTCAGCATTCAGTGTCATAATTGAGACTTTCTGGGAATTTTCCATAGGGCGGTGTAGGTGAGAAAGGTGCTGAAGGTACGGCTGGCAATGATGGGGCAAGAGTAAGTACATCTATCATTCTTTTTAGACCTACTCTTCACACACCAGATTTTTTTTTGTGCTAGAAGTACTCAGCTCATAGAGTTAAACACTATTCAGCTTGGCAATATCATGGGTTGACAGTCATTCTCATTCCCCCTACCTTCCAAATTTGTTCTTCACGTCTTTCAAGACTGCTATGCCCAATGTTTTTGGGATATCTGTGTTCTAAGCCTTTATTTTGTAAAATCAATAATGGGGGTTAAGATGTCAGTGGAAAGGATTCGCAGAGGTATCTTGTTGATTTGGCATTCAGCTAAGCTAACTGTAGTAAAAATATGGAAAAAAAAAAAAAAAAGGATAGGTAGAGATCAATAGCCAAAAAGCAAATCCACGAGTTCTAACTCTTGGACTAAGGCAGATGCCTCTTTATTGCTTGGATTGAGTTGCTCATGGTCTGTCCTGAGTTTCATAGACAAAAACTCTGTTAAATGTACTGAGCCCCATATGGGCAGTAAGTTGCTGACACTTCAGGAAAGCTTTAAACCTGCATGCATAAAGAATATGGCTAGTCTGCTCACATGAAGTAAATCCAATACGTTCAAGACATGTTGCATACACACTTCTGCATAGACCAGCTGTCCAATAATCCCAAATGTACTGGGTGTCCTGTATAAGCACTGGCTATATTTTCTTCCCAGAAGCTCTTGGAGATAGTTTTTGCATAAATCGTGTCTGAGATTCTTGGGTTTTGCAAACCAGTTGGAGTACTAACTGCGAGGCATTTGGAAATCTGAGATACATAGGAAAGATGAGGATTCTGACTGGACTAAATTTCTGGTTAAAGAAGTTTTTTGTAGAAACCCTCACAATTAGCACCTGTGAGATGGAATTTGTGAGTCAGATAGTATCCACAGATACAGAACAGTTCTTAATAATTGTAAGACAACTTTATACCTTACAGTAATCCATGAACAGATAAAATAATAAACTAAACATACAGCCTTCTTCTAAAGCTAGGTATCTGCAGATATCTCTGCTAGAGTGTTGGTGGTGATGCAGGTTCTTTCATTAATGCCATCTTTTTTGTAATTCTCTTCAGTCTGAAATAAGTTACAGTACAGATTCTTGAGGTAGGGGAAATTTTATTTGAGATAAATTCGGTTTGTGGTACTCTGCTTACAGTGAAAGAGAATCATAAATTGGGATGTCTAAATATTGAAGAAGCTAATATGAATAGTGCCGCAGAATCGTTCTGTGCAGTTGATGGATTTGGATGGATAGATTGGAACCGGTTTGCCGAACTGCTTTATGAAGAAAAAAAGGATGTTTTTGAAAAAGGATCTTCAAAAGTAATGATGGACATATTAAAATTAATCTGAACAATGAAATACTAGCATAAAACAAAGAGACAACTTCTGTGCAAGGGGGGGTAAAAAGGGCATCGTTTCCTCCTGATAGAACAAAATAAAGCCAGGGCTTTTTTATCATAGGCCTTAATCACAAATGCAGCATAAATTAGAAAATAAAGTTAGTGAAGAAAGAGAGAATGAAAAAAAAGCAAAGCTTTTGAGATGGGGGATTTTGGTCACTGTGAGAGGAAAAGCAAGTAAATGTCAGGAGATTAATAAAGAATAAGAAGACCCAACAAGATTTCAGAGATAAAGAAGAATTAAAGGAATGAAAAAGCATATGGAAATAGTAACATATGAGAAGTTTAAAATGAATCATTTTGAAGCATTACTTTTTTAACTTCTTTTTATCTTAATTTGTTCAAAAGGGTCTCCCTGGTCCAATAGGCCCAATGGGTCCAGCAGGTCCCACTGGTGAAAAGGTAAAGAGATTTTTATGCCTGAAGTTCCTTATTACTATCGTATACTTTTGATACTTGTTAAGTAAGTTACTTGCGAAATAACCTTGAATTTTATTTTAAGGGTGAACCAGGTCCTCGAGGTTTAGTTGGTCCTCCTGGCTCCCGTGGAAACCCTGTGAGTAAACATGTTTGCTTTTTGCCTTCCAGAAGTTAACAATATCTAACACTGATCCAACTCTAGGTTTTGTCTTATTTGCTGATATATTTTCCTGTTTTTCTTCCCCTTTCTTTGTAGACAAAATCTCTAGTTTCTGTCTTGATGCTGTGCACTTGCAAAACTATTGGTAGATTTTGTTCCTCTCTCCTATTCTTGTTTTAAGGCAAACTTTACATAGAGTAACCCTCATTTACCTCACTCCTGAAAGTATGCTGCCACTTCTAATTGCTTAAATCTTTCTAAAAGCATGCCCATACCAGCTACTACTGTACACATACAAATATTTAGATCTAATTATGCTAACTCTTATCATATTCTGTCTGTTTGTGATTTTAAGGATTTTTAAGGGTTCACTTTGATTAGGGAGTTACAGGCTCAGCCGTTCCAGACCCTTCATACTGGTTGGAATTTGTTTGTTTCTGTCATAAATCAGAACAGCCTTATTTCCAGTATAAATTGGAATAGCTTCCACCCCTCTGGGGAGTACTGGAGCCTGGCAGCCTTCAGCTCCTTCTTTTCCAAACAAACGTTGCATGGAAAGCTCAGCTGAAGCAGCTTGTAGCCCATTCTTACCTTGTGCAAGAATACATCTTTGAACTATTCTTTTTTTTTTTTCAAGTCTACCTGATTGGAGTTGTAGGTTGCATAAAGTGTGTGCGCTTCAGCTAATCTTGCTGTCACTGGAAGTGATTGTGAGCAGAATTTCTCCTATTGCAGTTTTAGTGCTTCCACATGCCTTCCATCTCTGAATTCTGAAAGTTTACGTATAGTCTTGAACATCTAACAGATCATAACATCATAGTTAACATAGTTTATTTTGTGATTAAAAGATCATTTGATTCTGATTAATAGAGCAAAAGCATAATCACACTTCTGACAGTAAATAGTTAACATCCTTTCTTGTCTATTTAACTGCAAATTATACTGTATATAGAAAGACTTTCATGTTAAATACAGTTATTCTAAATTTTTTGACCAGGGTTCCCGAGGAGAAAATGGCCCAACTGGCGCTGTTGGTTTTGCTGGTCCGCCGGTACGTGTTTTGTAACAGTAATGAGTTCCTTTAGTCATTCTTTGACTTGGTTTCCTTCATTATGAATAGTACTGCAGGTTCTGGAATGTGAGTCACTTTTTTTTGCAGAGAGAGCTGTTTATTTTTTCCCATCAGAATATCAAGTAAAGAAAAGGGCCAATAAAATCCCTAGACAGTTGGAAAGTGATTTTGTTGATAAGATTATGTAATTGTTCACCAGATTTCATGTTTCATGAATGTGCTATGTTGCTCCTTTGAGATTAAAATGAGGCAAGCTACAAAGTGTCATCTCCTGAAGGTAGCAAAGATTTGCTCCATGAGTAGCAAAGGCTGGAATGAATTGATGGACCAAATGGAAGTCTTGTGAGATTTCCAGTGAATACTCCAAACTTTCCCACAGCCTAAATATTATGTTTCAGACTTTTCACAAAGAGTCAGGCACCTGCTTCCCTTGGTGGGAAAAGAAAACTAGAAAAGACAATGTTTGTTCAGTCCCTTTTGCTTTTCAGTATGTAATAGCTGCTGAGTAAAATAGAAAATCTAAAGGAAAGAAAAATGTGAGCTAGATAAGAAATATTTTAAATGGAAATTCCAAGTTCACGGACTTAAGAAAATCCCATCTGTGATCTTCTAAAGACTGTGATGAACTGTTACTGTTCTCTTGAACCATTGAGCAAATGCACTGTTTTCTGGGCTGACTTGTTCTGTTATTTTTTGCCTTCTAGAAATTCCCTACAAAATTACTGTTAGGCTATAAAGATTTGGTGTTCTCTGACCTGATGTCTCTCCTCAATATTATTTCTTATAGGGCCCTGATGGTCAGCCAGGTGTGAAAGGTGAACCTGGAGAACCTGGACAGAAAGGAGATGCTGGATCTCCAGGACCACAGGGTCTCGCTGGGTCTCCCGGTCCACCAGTAAGTATAAGTAATGTTGTCAGAGAACCAGTGGCATAGGCTGATCTTGCTTATTTAAAATGTCCTGGATGTTTGCTATCACCCTTCTTTTTCTCCTTTCCTCTTAGGGTCCTCCAGGTGTTCCTGGTCTGAAAGGTGGTAGAGGAACTCAGGGTCCACCTGTAAGTAGATTATTTTTTGTGACCTGACTGCAGATAATCTGATAGTGAAATTTTATGTAATGCATGCATCATTCCTCAGCTCATTTTTCACAGTCTATAACACTTGCTCACTAATTCAGCTGAGAGTATATGATACCAATGTTGTGTTTCTTTCAATAAAGTTGGGATTAAAAATGTTTTTTAGGGTGCTACTGGATTCCCAGGGTCTGCTGGAAGAGTTGGGCCGCCAGGACCTACTGTAAGTCAATTGTAATATTCCCAATAGATGTGTTTTATAAACTAGTTGTTGAAAACCTGGAGACTAAATAAAGCAAGAAAGGTGAAGCACTGCTTATGGCTTGATGTGATAGCAGAGAACAGCTTGTCGGCACCGACTTCTGTGACTGCATGCCTACATCCAACTTCATTAAATAAAACTCATTAGTCTTGGGCTCCGTCCAGTGTCAGTGTGTCCAAATTAGTGCAAGACTTTTCACTGGGTTAAGTAGACTTTGAGCTATTCAAGCTGCTCTAATGACTTAATTACTTACAGGAACGAAAGAACAACCTATATCTTTCTGTACTTTTTACTTTTTTTGTCTCTTCAGAGGTGACTGAAGTTAGGAGAGTTTTTGGAAAATCAAGAGGCCTCTGCCGAGTTATCTTATCGGTGGAGTTACTCATAACATCTATTATAATAAATTAAAAACAAAACAAGACAAAACCACAAAATCTTTCATGCCTAAACATTTTCAGAAAGACTAAAAAAAAATTAGTTGTGTATCAACAAGTGAGGGTTCAACTGCACGCAGAGAACTGTGTCACTCTCTTTCATATGCCTTTTAATGTTTTGATGAGAAAAACAACTTGCGGTCATTATGAATTTATAAAAAATGAACTTTATGGAAAACATAATATAAATGCGAAGTCTTCTTTTAAAAGTATTTAAGTAATGAACAAACGTCCATTAAAACACTAATTTGTACCACGTGAATGAAAAGTTTGAATATAGACTTTAGCTTGATGCTATTGGAAAGAGTGGACAAGGGTGAGTTTTTTAGCAGTAGATGTACACCTGAGGTAAAAAAAAAAAAAAAAGAGAGACCCCAAAAAAAGTGTCTTTTAAAGGAGGGAGTTTGGAATTGCATGCTGTGTATGGAGAGAGGGTGGAGCTTGGATGTAATTTGATGAGGTGTTTATGTCATCTGATTTATTTGTTTATGAATAAGATGCTAATAGCTCTTAGCTCATTCATACTTTGGACCTTCCTTAGAGTATGCATATTTATAGTTAATCAAAACACAGTCCTTAGAATGCAATTGTCCTGATTAGAAAAGGATCCAAGGTAACAAGCTGTTTTAATCTTAGGGAGCTCCAGGGCCTGCTGGGCCTATTGGCGAGCCAGGAAAAGAAGGTCCCCCAGGTCTTCGTGGTGATCCTGGTTCTCATGGCCGTGTGGGAGAACGAGGGCCAGCCGGGCCCCCAGGTGGTCCTGGAGACAAGGGTGACGCAGGGGAAGATGGGCAGCCGGTACATCCTGTTTGATGTTACTAATTCTCCCTAGACCAATCTTGGGCTTGGTCTTGTTGTTACTTGCACTTATTGCTGCTGAAATTATTGTAATGTTGTTTTATCCTTTGTGGATTTCAGGGCCCAGATGGCCCCCCTGGTCCGGCAGGAACTACTGGTCAAAGAGGTATTGTTGGTATGCCAGGACAGCGGGGGGAAAGAGGCATGCCAGGGCTGCCAGGTCCTGCAGTAAGTAATGATCAAGTCAATATACCACCAGTCTTTGTGGAATTGCGAGTGTAGTGCCCCATAGCAGGAGGCGAAAGTTGGAAAACTCCAATTGCAGGAGCAAATATAGAGAGAATAGTAAATAAATCTCCTGCAAATGCATGAGGTGGGAGATTCTGTTTCTGCCATAGTGGAAGATCTGAGCCTGAATTAAGAGTAAGTGAGTAATGGCATTAAGACTTCTGGCTAAAATGTTCCTATTTGACATAAAACTAGATCCTTGAAAAAACGATGCCAGACTCTTAGGTGCCCCAAAGGTCACCTGAATGTGAGCAGATATTCTGCAACTGCTGTTTCATAAATGGTGAACTACAATCTTCAAAACTGCTGTTAGTGGTCTCATGTAGGATTTATACTGATTGGAAAGCCTAATGATCCAGGAGATCAAGTCATTAAATCGAATATTAGTGAGAGGGGTGGTATGGAGGATCTTCTATTACTGCTGGATTCATGAAGTCAATTTATAGTTAAAGTCAGCCAGAAATTATTCCAGGCTAAGATTTGTTGGTGTTGAGATGGCGAAAAAAACCAGTCACGTTACTTATCTCTGATTCAGTTACATTTTTCCAGACTTGCAAAGACATTATCTATTGCAGATAATTCTGTCAGACATATTGACATATCAAAGTAGTGTCTGCTTAGAGAGTTGCTACTAGATAGACCAACCTCAAGTTAATAAACCTTATTCAAAAGCAACTAACACAAATAAACTGCTTAAAAATACACAGTATATTAAATATATATTCAAAATCTATAAGAACACTTTCCTTAATTCTCAGGTTCTGGAAGTTGCAAGTATTGATGGTACTTCAGACTGGATTAATGAGTAGTGTTTTGCAGGCAGCAGTTTTTCTTGTGCTTGCTTTGTTTTGTGATTAGAATTTTGACATGACATTTCTCATCTTTTTTTAGGGTACACCTGGAAAACAAGGTCCCACAGGGCCACCTGGTGATAAAGGTCCCCCAGGTCCTATTGGCCAGTCAGGTGCCACTGGACCTGTAGGTGAAGCTGGTCCAGAAGTAAGTATTAGAGCTTAGTAAGACACAAAAGAAGACAGTCTAGTAATTATTCTCCTCAACTTTAAGTTACAGGTGAAGAACAACTTTCTAGTTCTTGTAGAAATGCAAGATTAAAGGCTAAACCGAGGAAGTGCGATCTGGATGATTGGGTAGTGAGATGGATTGTGAACTGGCTGGAGAAAAGAAGCCAGAGAGTTGTGGTGAACGGGATGGAGTCTAGTTGGAGGCAGTTTGCTGATGATACGAAACTGGGAGGAGTGGCTGACACGCCAGATGGCTGTGCTTCCATCCAGCGAGACCTAGACAGGCTGGAGATTTGGGCGGGGAAAAATTTAATGCAATTTAACAAGAGCAAGTGTAGAGTCTTGCATCTGGGCAAGAA